>CAUYLG010051413.1:0-22291 GCA_963573385.1 Cacajao melanocephalus | reverse complement strand
TTTTTTTTTTTTTTTTTTTTTTTTTGAGATGGAGTTTGGCTCTTGTTGCCCAGGCTGGAGTGCCATGGTGTGATCTCAGCTCATTGCAACCTCTGCCTCCTGGGTTTAAGTGATGCTCCTGCCTCCCGACTTGCTTGGATTACAGGCATGCACCACCACGCCCAGCTAATTTTGTACTTTTAGTAAAGACAGGGTTTTTCTGTGTTGGTCAGGCTGGTCTTGAGCTCCTAAACTCAGGTGATCTGCCCACCTCGGCCTCCCAAAGTGCTGGGATTACAGGCATGAGCCGCCTTGCCCGGCCCACTTCCTTTCTAATTTGAGTCATTTCTGACTCCTTCAAATAACAAGAATATTCTTTTCAAATCTGGGGTTGTATTCAGTCCACATGGTCATAGATCTTAAAGAATTCATTTTATCCTTCACTTCCCCCTTCGCTGGGTGTCTCCAAAGTCTCCTAGAGCTGGGCTAAAACACGACACTTGACAAATAGCCCTAAAGTTTACACACATTCCTGCAATGTAAAACTTTTGTTTCCAGTTCTGTATCCTTTGTGATGAATTACTCTCCTGTGTTACAAACGCTATAATCTCAAATTTTTGAATATACTGAAAATGAGCGATTCCGGGATTTAAAACAGGCAACTGGGGATTCATTAGAGTTGAAGATGCTGCAATTAGGTAATATCACTCTGAAGGATTTTTGCCATTCACTTGATTATATAAAGCCATAAGCTATTTTTTAAATCCTATTTGCTGTGGATAAAGAATGTCATATTATTTAAGATAGTCACAAATGCCACATTGCATTGCCGACAAAACTTAGTATTCAGCTCAGCCAGGTTCTGAGTTGCTTTGTGTTTATCAAACAGAAGGGCATTCGGTGCCCTGCGTATATACCTACTTGTAAACATCTCCACAGACTCCGTTCATGCCCCTATTCAAGGCACGTTTATGCCCTGTTAAAGTAGCGACCTTATCTTTTTTGTGTGTGTGCATATGGCTTGAAACACATTAATCACTTTTCAAAATCCTTCAAGTATTTGTGTGGTAATTTCAATTAACTAGATTTCAAAGCAGGTGGGCATGCTGCCAACAGACGGACCAACCCAGGGGTGGAATTCTGGCATTTTCTGTCGAATACCACACGCCATTAAGGGAAAGTGTTTCAAACAAAAAGGGGGAGTCCAATTATGCCAAGTTGTAAAAGGTTTTTTTTTAATGTTCTGTTTTTACAGTAATTTAAGGTTTTGCGCCAAGCCATAAATAGTTCTAATTTTAGCTCAGATCATTAATCTCAAACACTGTATGCATCTTTGTCTATTCAATTCCTAAATTCTACATTTTGGAGCCTGGAGACAAGTGGCAGGTCCTCCAATTATCTGACTTTGCGCTTGTTCACCAACCGTGCTTCTGTCCACTCACAGTTAATTCGTGGCAGCGCAGCCAGGCGCCTGTCAACTCTAATGGATTCATCACTATTAATAAGTTAGGAGCCCAATTTCCTACGAGTTGGCACTAGCAGTGATGCTGAGAACAGATCACATGTCTCAGCTGACGTGCTGATTCTTCCCTGCTGAAATGGACCTTTCTGCCAAAGTCAATGAGAAAAACTGACAGTGCTGGATGACTAACCCTCCATCTCATCCAGGGCATTTGGCAGCTTGTACCCTTCTGCAAAACACAGCACGTTTTTAACATTCCTCCAAATAATGATGATAATAATAGAGATACTTATCGAGAGGGACAAGACTGGTTTTCATATTTTCTGCCAAGAGCCCACAAAAGTAGAATTGATGTTGGCAGCAGCAACTTACATGTACTTGTTAGTATAGATCGATTCTCAAGAGCCTGCCACACTCTATTGCCCGCGTTGTTGGCCAAACAAATGTGTATCATTGACCTAAGTTGAAAGGCCAATTTCTGGTCTGTTGGAAAGGATCGAGCAACTGAGAATGAAGCCCTTCAGCAAGCCCTTAGCCTCTTTGTTATGGAGAAATATCTGGAGAGCTGTATATTGATTTTTATTTGCTCAGTAGCTAGACATGCCTCTTCAAAGTAGTGACGTCCAAAGAACTGATGTGATTTTGCAATTTTACTCTCTAGATGACCTGAACATGCTCTAGGCATTAAGTGCTAATTCAGAAGATGTGTACCCCCAGGAGAGAGAGAAGGGTGATGCTGAGACAGGAGATCATCTCTGACACCCAAGACAAAGCACTGGGAGGCACAGCTCTCCTTCGTGTTACATCAGAGGCATGGAGAAATAGGCCATAAAAATTCAATGACCCAGCTTCGGCGATTGCAAAATTAAGGTATCGCTTTTATAGAGAGGAAGTCACTGAAGTTCCAGGGCTTTTTCTACTTATTAACTTGTGGGATAAAATGAAGGCTAAAGACAAGAAAAAAGATATGAGTTTTTTAAAAATACAGTCTTGAATTCTTTCTTTGCTTATAAATCCATGTATGTCTTTAAGTTCAATAACATTTAAAATTTAAATGTTTGTTTTAGGGTTTAGAAATGCACTCGAAATTTGCATACTACCCAAAATGATCTACAAATTCACTATGAAAATACCAATGGCGTTCTTCACAGGAAAAGAAAAAACAGTTCTAAAATTTGTATGGAACCACAAAGACCCCGCACAGCCAAAATAATCCTGTGCGAAAAGAACAAAGCTGGAGGCATTGCCCTACCTGACATCAAAGTCTACTACAAAGCTAAGTAACCAAAGCAACACGGTACTGGCATAAAAACAGACACACGGACTAATGGAACAGAAGAGAGAACCCAGAAATAAATCCATCTATTCATATCCAGCTGATTTTCAACAAAGATACCAGGAACATACACTGGGGAAGCAATAGTCTTGTCTTTGTTAAGACCTCAAAAGCACAGACAACAGAAGTAAAAATAGGCAAATGAGATTATATCAAACTAAGAAACTTCTGCACAGCAAAGGAAAAAATCAAAAGCGAGAAGAAACAGCTGGAGAATGGGAGAAAATATTTGTAAACTATTTATTTGATAAGGGATTAATATTCAGAACATACAAAAAATTCAAACAACTTAACAGCAAAATAATAATAATAATCTGATTAAAGTGTGGGCAAAGGAGCCAGGTAGACATTTTTCAAAAGAAGATGTACAAATAGCCAATAAGTATATGAAATACTCAACATCACTAACCATCAGGGAAATTCAAATTAAAACCACAATAACATATCTCACCCCAGTTAAGATTTTAAAAAGGACAAAAAATAACAAATGCTAGTGCAGATGTGAAAAAAGAAGAAAACATTATGAAAAACCATAAGGAGGTTCCTTAAAAAGCTGTAAATAGGACTAGCAGATGATCTAGCAATCCCCCTACTGGTTATATACCCAGTATGGATTTGGATTTCTTTTCAAGCCAAAGGAAAAGAAATCAACATGTGGAGGAGACATTTGCATTTACATGTTTATTGCAGCAGTATTCACAACAGCCAACATACAAAATCAGCCTAAATGAGTATAACAGATGAATGGCTACAGAAAATATGGTGCATATATACAATGGAATACTATTCACCAAATGCAGAAACCTCATCACGTATGGTAACATGGATGAGCTTGGAGGACATTATGTTAAGCAAAATAGGGCAGACACAGAAAGACAAATACGGCGTGTTCTCATTCATATGTGGAAGCTTAAAAAGTTGAAAGTATAGAAGCAGAGTACACTAGTGGTTACTAGAGGCTGGGAAGGGTAGCCGGGGAGACTGGATAGGGAGAAGCTGGTTAATGAATACAAAATCACAGCCAAGGAGGAGGAATAAGTTCTAGCGTTCTACAGCACTGCAGGATAACTATAGTAAACAACCATTTATTGTATTTTTTCAAACAGCTAGAAGAGAGGATTTAGAATGTAACAAACACAAATGATAAGGATTTGAGGTGACAAACTGCTAATGACCCTGATTTGATCATTATACATTGTGTACATGTATCAAAGTATCACACTCTACCCCGTAAATATGTACAATTACTATGTATCAATTAAAAATATAGACTTAAACATTCTTATATGTTAAATGAAAATAATTTAGGAGCAGCTATGCTCTAAAATGAAGCATTCTGATCATATTCTACGAGAACAAGAAGGATGAGAATGTGAGGGAAAGTTGGTTACCGCGATAACCTCAAGTCTAATTAGAAGCAATAAGACATTGAAGCAGTCACAGAATCATCTGTTCTAATGATACACAAAGCAAGAAAGAAGTATTAATAAATACTTAATAGGGATGTCCTATAAATTATCACTCTAAAGTTTTCATACTCTTTTGAGTTTCTTGAATATGTGAATTTACGTCTCACCAAATTTGGAAAATATTTGGCCATGACTTTTCAAACATTCTGTGCTATCCTTTCCATCCATTGCTTCTAATCGCCCTCACTGTATCTGTTTGAGAGCTTTTGGTTTTGTCGCTGAGGCTTCGCTCGCTTTCTTTCCATCCTTGGCTTTTCAAACTGGTTAATTTCTAGACGTTGATGTTCATGTTCTCTGAATGTTCCTGACCTCTGCACTTGCCCGTTATGCCCATTTAGTAAGATTTTCATTTTAGATATTGTATTTTCTGGTCTAGAATTTCCATTTGGTTGTGCTTTCTTCGTTGTTCATTAACTACAAGTATGATTTCCTTTGTCTCCCAGAGCCGAGCTTAAAAATCCTTGTCTGTTCATTACAACATCTAGGTGATTCCGAGTCAGTCTTCGTTGAAACCCTCCTTGAGTTTCTTCAAATATCTGATTTTGTATCTTGTTCTGGATGTTGCAAATTATTTGTTGTAGAGATTCTGAATTGAGTATTCTTCCTTCGCAGAATATTGAATTTCTATTTTAGCAGACAGTTAACTAGGCTGGACTAAAACTCCAAACACTGTCTCTGCAGTGTGATGGCTTCCTCCAAGTGTGGACTCCCCTCACTTCTGCCTGCTTCACTCCAGTGCCTCCAGATAGTTGTTTTTTAAAAATATTTTGGCTAGTGTTTATAGTTGTTACCCGCAAGAGATTTAGTCTGATAGGAGCTGCTATTCTGCTACCAGAACCTGGAAATCCTCTGCACTCTTTTGAACTATCAAATTTTAGTGATATTCCTACCTCAGGAATCGACTTCTAGGCATTATTGTTTATCAATTGTATTTTTTTCTGTGGCATGTTTTGATTGAGCTATCAAATCCACGTGCAATGTGCTGTGATGGAAAATGCCTGCTGGGGGTGTCGGGAGACCTGCTCGCCCTCCGAAACCTGCTGGCCTTGGACTGGCCACTCCTGCTTATGGAGCCTGTTGTCTCACCCATGAGGCGTACAGGCTGGACTGTTGACATTCCTGGGAAAAGCAAATCTCAGTAAAAGATTAGTGGGATTCTTTTATTCTGAGAAAGAAGTGTCTGATGAAATAAAAGTGTTTATATCTCAGTGGGAGAGAGGCCTTCCTTGCTCCCCACCCACACCCTTACCTTTCATTTTTAAGCCCAAGTGATGAACTTCTAATCATAGAAGCAGGTATATATTTAGGGCTGAGATGAGACTATTTCACAGGCCAGGTAGGTCCCCTAGGCCTTTAAAACACCAGTGCACACGTATGTGCACAAGCACGCAGCCCCCTTCCTCAGACACATCTCTCCTAAGTCTAAATCTCAGTCCTGGGTCAACACTGAAAATAGATCTTAAGTCAAGAATTTTGTCCCCTCTATAGTCTAAATGTAAACTAAACTACAAATCTATGAGTAATTGTTCTGGCCTGGAGGCTGCAGTGCTATACACACACTGAGGCCCTGTGAACATTTCCCAAGTTTATTTAGTGCTGAGTGCTACGGCTTGCATGTCAGAGCTGAGAATAATCCTGTCTGTGGTCTCCACTCCTCTAGGGCATTCTTAGCGCTCTGTGACTAACATGCAGGACCTGTCATGTAAGCCCCAGGAAGGGCTGTTGAAGCATGCCAATCTGAGAGGCCAACAACACGGCAATTAACTGGAAACATTAGCTAGGAGCAGGGTTGGGGAGGGGAGAAACGTGAGTGGGAGAGAGACACACACAGATGGGAAAGGGGAAACAGACAAAGAGACAGAGGTGAGGAGGGGGAAGGGAGGATAGACAGGAGAGAGGCAAAAACACGGAGAGTGAAAGGAAGAGAGGGATGGAGAGAGAGAAGGAAAGAGAGGGAGAAAGATGGAGAAAGGAAGAAAGGGAAACAGCAGTTGGAGAGAGAGAAAGAAGGAGAGAGAAAGAGGGAGGCTGAGCCCTGGGGGCAGAGGGAAGGATGACTGGGCCAGAGGCAGGGGCCTGGGAACCTGGTCAAGTCAGTCCACGAGGCTACTCTGAGATGCCACTGGGGGCAGGGAGAGTTATCCAGAACTTTCCTACAGTCTCCTTTCTGGAAAACTGTGCTATCAGAGATGGCTATGTCCAGACCTGAGGTGCACTTATTTGTTCCCAAAGATCCAAATCTAAGTCGCTTTTAGATTATCCTCTGTCCTAACATGGAGTCTATGCTAATGACCTTTACCAGATCTCTGGCCTCTGTCAAGGAACGACCAGAATTCCTGGGTCTGGCCCCAGGTTTTGGCCCCGCCTCGGAGGGTTTGGTGAGGGCTTAAGCGGGTGTCGGAGAGCTTGCTCTGGGCAGTAGCTTGGGGCCTTACTTCTGTATCTGCCACAGTTTCTGATGTGCCCTATAGAACATGTATGTCACTAAGTTTCAACCAAAATTGCTTTTTGACATACTGCTTTAGTGACGAGTTGTCAGGTTTTTTTTCCTGTTTAAGTGGCTACAGGTGAGTAGCTCAGACCAAGCTAAAAGCCTACGCTTGACCCCTGATGTGCTCAGCTGCTGCTGAGGAGGCTCCGGTACAGCATCTGCCTTTGCAAGAAGCTCCACTGAGGGTCACCAAGGCCTCAGAGAAGGACACTTGGTGATGACTGCATGGATCTCCTTCATCTACTAGGATTCAAACTCTTGCTTGTGAGGTGGAGGTCTCCTTCCCTCCAGGTTCTAACACAGCCCTACCGCCAGGAGCTCCTTCCAGAAATGATGGTGCTGGCAGCTCCGACTAAACAGGCCAATAGAATGCTAGAGGAGCCGGGTTCAAACCTTGTTTCCAGTATCTTGTTGGGCTGAGAGCCCCTGGGGGAAGGGTTTCAGTGTGAGTCTGGAGAAAAACAAATCTGTGGAAAGTAGAAAAGTTCATTTTTAAAGTTTCCTTTCTTGTTAAAGGATAAGTGTGCTAATAACTTTCCTAGGTAGCTGCTAGACATGCCACGCTTATAGGCATATAGTATATTCTATGTCCTTGTATTTTAACCAAGATATCTGTGCTTGATGTGCTCACAGACATGTACCAGCTCTCCATTGCTTTTACCTGTTTAGAAAAGTTTTAAGTTGTTAGCCAATCGGGTTTTAGTTTAGATTTTGAGGTCTGGCTCCAGCCAATGGAGATTGGACACAGCAGTAAGGACGACCCCAAATGCATAAGGAATAAATTTGTGTGTTTTCCTTTGTTCATCATATAATGAACCAGTAATTACAAGTATGATTTCCTTTATGTCCCAGAGCTGAGCTGGGACATCATCATATAATGAACAAAGGAAAACATACAAATTTATTCTTTATGCATTGGCACAATGGCTATAGAGGATACCCTTCCTGCAGTCCAGGAAGTAAAAATTGTGTTGCTGAAAGATCCTTTGTCTCAGTGCTAATTTTTCTTTGTGGCACCACGCATCTATTTCCAACAAAATCCAAAATGTCATAAAAACACGCAGTAGGAGCGTCCGTCCTTCGTCCTGGTCTCAGGAGAGGGCTCCAGGCTTGAAGATGCTTCTCTGGGCCTCCTGAGAAGGCAGCATTTGCCCTTTGTTTCTGTGGAAGCTGCCAGGGCATGTCTTAGAAGAACTGCATACTTCCAGCCCTACTTCCACAGCTGCCCACATATGACGTGTGTGTCAAAGATGTCCATCAATAGTTAGGACATTAGCTGAGCCAGTAGTGTCCACGGGGGTCCTACTGAAAAGCACCACAGTAGACAAGTGGCCTCAACCATCCCCTCTCTCCTCCAGGAAGCTGTGATGACGGTGGAGCAAAGCGGAGATGCCTCTCTTGAGCTCAGGCTGCACCCCAGGCTCCGTGGTGTTGACGCTTCTCTTCTTCATGTCGCTGGCTGCATTCCCATCTTGGAAACACTGGGCTCCTCAGGTCATTCTTAGGTCTCCGTGTTTCAGTGAATTCCTGGACATAAACACTCAATCCTGAAGGCAATCGTGCATGCCATTCGCTGACATTTTTTAAAATTATTTTATTGTATATATTTTTGGAGGCAAGGCCTTGCTCCATCGCCCAGGCTGGAGTATAATGTGATCAGGGCTCACTGAAGCCTTGAACTCCTGGGCTCAAGTAATCCTCCCACTTTAGCTTCTCAAGTAGCTGGAACCACAGGCATGCAGCACCACACCTGGCTAATTTGTTTGTTTGTTTGTTTGTTTGTTTTTGTGGAGACAGGGTCTCACTACATTGCCCAGGGTGGTCTTGAACTCCCGGGCTCAAGCAATCCTCCTCCTGTGGCCTCCCAAAGTGCTGGGATTATAGGCATGAGACTCTGTGCCTGGTCAGGAATCCTATTTTAAAATTAAAAATTGAGAAAAGAAGAAGGAAGAAACTGGGCATCTCGGCCGGGACTGTGAGCCTTGGGAGCCTGGGGTGCACCTAAAGTGGTGTCTTCATATCCTCTCTGGAGGCTGAGCTCAAGGCCTCCAAGGTGGCAAAGGCCCCAGGGTGCTCATCAAGTCAAAACATCAGTTGTGCATTGGGATAAACCTTGTATCTGCACCTTCTAGAATATCAAGGAGCAATTTGAAAGGACTGAGTTTCTCACCACATCCCCCCACCACCCAGTCTGTAGGGGCTGAGCTACATTCTTAGATGTGAAATGTCACCGACGACACTGTTTGTATCCCTGTCTGTCTGTCTGTCTCTCTGCAGCTAGTTTTCAACAATACACTCTTTCATTTGAGTGGAATGTCAAGATTCCTGAGTCAGATCAGGTTCACTTGGGAAAACAGGCTTTCCAGATGTGTTGATGAGAGTCTGGGAAGGGAGGGACAAGGCGTGTGCTTAGTGAGCAAGGTGGGAGTACTTGGCCAGGAAGGGTCAGCTCTCCAGATAGCAAGGTTATAGGGAAGGTCTTAGTGGCTTTTATCTGGAACTTAAGTCACCCTCTCCCCTGTGTTTGGACTGTATTTGGAACACTTCCAAGACATTTCTATAAAATTACTTTTATGTATTATAAGATGAAATGTGTAGTACCAGGGACAAAGAAGTAAAGATAATCACAATTATAGCTGCCATAAAAGTAACATCCAGACATGAGGTGGTGGTTTCCAGCCCTGTCTTCCCTCTGCTGTGTGATGGCGAATGAGCCACGTGGCTTCTCAACGCCTAAGTTTCTTGTAATACTCCATCTGTAAATGGTGCTTAATTTCTTATTCACGTATTTGGAGGAAAATTTATGATTAATTGTGCACTTCCATTCTTTCTCAGTTTCTATCTATTTGACAGAAGCTGGGCAAACTTGGTTCACTAAATGGGTTGGCATTGGATAGCTCTCAAAATGTATGTTACAAAAAGATTCATCAATGTAGAATAAAAATAGCTCTGCACTTGGGATGAGTAAAATATGGTTGCTGAATCTTCATATCATGTAAGGCCATACCAGGAATCTCCTTTGATAGAATTTACAACATTTAAACTGCAACAGCCTTCAAAAGTAGAAAATATATGACAGATGTGAAATGATATCCAGAAGTGGATAGACATTAGGGCTTTACATTTTTTGAAATGTGTCTGCTTTGCCTTCAGTTTTGTTTACAGTCATGCCCTTGAAGCCCACACCCCTGCCCTATAGCAGAGGTGCAGTTCATGGTCATGCCACCCTTTCATAAAACATGCGACTATAGCACAATGAGAGTGGTCAGTGGGGTCTCCACTCCTCATGATCCAGTGCACGGTCCATTCACAGTTTTGAGGATACTTGGATGTTCTCAACTCCCTGATCTGAAAAACATCACATATGGAAATTTTAGAATGATAGACAGCATTGGTATCTGACTTTCGTTTCCTTTTTTTCCCTCCCTTTTCTCTGTCTCTCCCTCCCTGTTCCTCCTACCCCAGTACTCGGCTCCACTGGCAATCTCCCAGCTCCATCCCCAAACCATGCACACACCTGTGTATGCACATGCATGCACACACACACACATACAACACACACACACACACACACATTTCTTTGGTTCTTTCTGCAGTGGACAACAGTTAGGTTTTGTGGTTACTCTGCTGATGGTACTGCTTCACTGGCCAGCATCTGGAGTTCTGTTCTGTATGTTGCATGAGAGGGAGTTCCCCTCAATGTATGAATCTTAGTGGTAGGCAGGGTGCTGTGTCCATTTGTAAAACCCTGAAGGGGCCAGACATGGCCTCTTCCTTCCCCTGACATGTTGATCAGGGGCCAGCTTTGGGCAGCTGGATGGCTCGTATGAGATTCTGAACACAGAAGGAGGTGGAAAGACACAGAGCTGGCTGGAGTCTGTCTGTAAGATGGGCTGGTTCTGTGGATGGTTTCATGGCCTATCTTCGGCCACCCAGATGGTCCTACTTCCTGCTAATTTCACAAGCTTGCTTCTTGGCCTTCCTGATAATTTCATAGCTATCTAATAACCTTCCAGGAAATCCTTTTTTTTCTCACCACTTTAGCCAGAATCCATTTCTGTTATTTGCCAGCCAGAACTATGACTAGTACCCAAGGTTTCAGTCAGTCTTCATTTTCCTCCATTTCTATTTGCCATAAAAATAATTTGGCTAATAGTCATTACTGTCGGTTGTAGAAAATGCACAGTCAGTATGTGTAGGAACCATAACTCCCTTGATTTAGAAATGCAGACCCGATTTTCCTGAGTTTGGCACTCACTGGGGCTACTAAAGCAACAGAGGTCCGTGAGTGCAGAGGCAGAGGAGGCTGCTTGGTAACGTACGCAGCTGTGCCATTGTGCTGTTCTCTGTCTCAAACACCCAGGCCTTTTCTCCAAGCCACCCAGTGTGGAGGTCTGGATGGGCAAAGTGAGCAAGGATCCCTGCTCTGATCCAGCAGATGGGACTGTTTCCATCTCAGTCCCAGTATGTCAAGCCCCACCTGAAAGTTTAGTTTATAAAAAAAGAATCTCTCATAATGTGCATATTCTGTTGTCAGACAATGAAAACATCACAGCTCGACTCATTTTCCTTTTAGGCTTAGTTGGTAGAATTCCTACAGCCAGGCTGTCTCCGTCCTTCTTCCGCGTGTGTGGCGTGATCTCGGCTCACTGCAACCTCCGTCTCCTAGGTTCAAGTGATTCTCCTGCCTCAGCCTCCCGAGTAGCTGAGATTATAGGCATACACTACCACACCCAGCTAAATTTTGTATTTTTACTAGAGACAGGATTTCACCACGTAGAGATGGGGTTTCACCATCCTCAGTCAGGAGGTCTCAAACTCCTGACCTCAGATGATCCACCCCCCTTGGCCTCCCAAAGTGCTGGGATTACAGGCATGAATCACCACACCCACACTCTGCTAGTTTGTTCCGTATGCTGTAGGTTAATTTCTAAGTCTTCATATGTTGCAGTATAAAGCATAATAGTGTGTGTCTTCACACATGTATGTGCATGCCATGATGCCAGTTCATGTGCATGGAGATGTCACCAATGTATGGCATCACCCAAACCCCACCAGTTTCTGCGTGGCTCCCCTACAGATGCCCCACATCCTCAGGATGAAAATGAGGTCGCTCTTAGTGTAGCTATATAGGGCCTAAAACAGAAGTATCCTTTTAAATAAGAGCCCAGGGGCCACCCCGCTCTGTAGCTCTTACATTTTTCTCTTTTTGCATGGTATCCAGAGCTGAGTTGTAACCAAAAAGTATGTTTCTGAACAGAGTATTAATCTGTGTGATCATTTTGAATTTTTGTCCAAGTCAACACTTTTGTATTAATATATGCCATGTGCCAGACACTGAGACAGAACCCTCTGGTTTGGTCATTAGGATAAAGGACAAGGCTGAATAATATTTGAGACAGGTGCAGGAAGGGAAAGTCAGTAGATATAAAATTAAAGTGGCTGTTTGGGTCCCTTAAAGTCACCAAACTAAGCAGCAACTTCTCTGGGCCTTTTCCCCTTATACCCAGGCTGTGAGGGCCCAAATTTGATGAGAGTGATGATGATTTGTGTTTTTAAATAGGAAAGAATCAACATGAATGGGCATTTTGCTCTATTGCTAACTTCCTGGCCAGCAGCAGGACCAGAGTGGCCTGTGGTCACTGAAGTCACCACCTGCTCACTCAGCATTGTGGCATGCCCCTGGATTCTTTGGAGAGATTTCCCTCACCTCCTGACTTCCCATCCCTACCCCTAGTCTGGCTGATTCTTCTGACATGCTCAGACCTTGAGCCTTGGTGAAGCCCACAGCATGGTACCACCACTACTTGTGCAAACTTGGACCACTTCCTTGCTTTTCCAGGATCCACTTCTACAACTATAGAATGACTGATTAATCTGGGTCAAAACCAGGTGCCTTGGGTCCCTTACATTCTATATGACAATGATTTCCATTCTGGACTGAGGGTAGGTGGCAGCTGTGAAGCCCTGGAATGCATTAAAATCCCATTAGGTCGCACAGGGCATAAACATGAGTCTAAATCTGTTGGGCTTCAACAGGTAAATACTCGACTCCTGGGCGGCAGCTGGAACGTGTTTTCACCTGCCCTTCATCCTGAAAGCTCCCCAAGGACTTTACACCCACCAGAGGCAGCGCAGGCTGATCCACAGGAGCCCCAGCTGGGAGCGATTTGTTTACCTCCCTGTCTTGGAATTTACCTCTAAGAGAGACCTGAGAACAGGGGTGTTTGAGTTTGTTTGCTAAAATGCTAAGGCTACTAACATCTGTGTAATCATGAACTGCGAATCCAGGTAAATCCCTTTCAAGACATTTCTGCGGGATTCAGTGCTGAAAGCTTGTTCATGTGGAATACTTTCAAGAGGGAGGTGAAAAATTTCAACCATGGAATTAATCCCCAAATTAATCTGTGTTGAATTAGGGGAGCTGTGCATGGCCGTCATTCTTTTCACAGGTAACTCCTTTCCAAGTGTCATCCACACTTCCCAACCTCCACCTGGCCTGTGGAATCCCCGCGGCACTGTCCTCATCTTTCTCGCCAAATGGAAGGACTCCAGTCTATTTCTATCAACAGAATGGGGAGAGAAAAAAGCAAACACAGAATTTTAGCTACTGTTGCTTTTCACAGGTAACAAGTCTACTGCTCCAGAAAGGGTGGTAAAAGGCGGTGATTAAAAAGTAATCAATGTTTACTTCCTCTGTAGACAAAAGAGGAGCAAGTGATGAGGAAAAATCCTTGAGAAACACTCACTTTTCTCACCCAACACAATGGAGCATAGAACATAGAACATCAAACGTGCCCGAGCCTACAGATTCAGCCACTCAGATGGATCCTGGATCGGGTCCATATAGAAAAATTCTTGGCAGGGGCTGCCAAAAGGGTTATTGAAAACCAGGGGAGACAACCTGAGAAGGACGTTCAAGTTATCTATTTCCAAGTTAACCATCCATCATGGTTTGCCCAGAAAGCCCCACTTCATGCCTGGTGTTCCAGCGTAATTATTAACAGCACCCAAGTGTGTGCCAGTTTGGATGATAAATAACGTGGCTGCCCTCCCTATAACCCTAGCCTTCAGAAATTTTTGCTTAGTTTTTTTCATGTTTTTCAGGACTGCCATCCCATCGTATGTGGCCTCTGCCAAGTTGATTTTCCTTAAGCTCTGCTTTCACTGTGCCACCAGCTGCTTTACACCCACCTATGGGATGGTGTCCTGCATGCTTGGGGGATCATCTGAACCCCACATGGGCCTCACTCAGATATTTGCTGGGCGCCTACTATTTGCATTGTACTGTGTTCGCTATTGGTCCATGCATCCTTCTAGGACTCCCCTCTTGCCAACTCCTTTAGAAGAGCTCACAGAGCCCCCTGAGTTTTATCCACCAGCCGCTTTTGAGTCTTACCCGCCCTTCATTAAGCTTCAAGGCTGAGCTTAGCAGCATCTTTCATGGATCACTTGTGCCCACGCTGCTGTTGCTCCCTGTCTACCCATCATTAGTTCCTGACCTTTTACTCATCCCTTCCACACAGGAGTGCTGCTATTAGGAAACTGTGTCTTTAGTTAAGTTATAATCTAAGCTGCTGTTAGGAAAGACTCTAAAATAGTGGATTAAGTAGGATGGAGTTTCTTTCTGTGGTCACAGTCCAGGGGTGAGTGGTCTAGGGCTGGTGCGGTGGCTCTGTCATGCTCAATCTGTGACCTCCCAGATGGCGGCATCATTGCCATTTCTAACCAAAGGGAAGGGACCAGGACCAAATACAGGGGAAGGAACTTTCTCTTCTGGCAAACTGTAAACTGTTTTACACTTCACTCCTACTCACAGTCCATTGCCCTTCATTTAACACATCTAGTCATACCTAGTTTCAAAGGAGGCTGGTTAATGTCTTATTATTATTATTTTTTCCTGGGGGCCATATGTATTGCTAAAACTTAGTGGGTTTTATTACTAAGAAGAAGACAAATGTACTGCGGGGTTGGGGCAGTTTCTGCTGCAGTATTCATTAAAAGTGTGTATCTCTAGTTAGAATCTAAGCAGCTCAACCATAGAAATCTTTCTCCCCCAAAAAAATTCCATTGATGGATACTGCTGTCCACTCATTTTCACATCCTGCATATAAAAAATTAGAGGGCTTTAACTTCTTTTTACATTTGATTAGAGATTGCATTATTTGAATGTTTATGCTGATTTAAGTCAGGCACTGGGTCCACTTTGACACATTGTACTGGAATATCAGTGTGTACCTTGTATCTATTTTGGCTTTTTCCTGCTTAGCAATGGCAAACTCAATCCCATTTTGAGGGAGAGAATGGCATGTTGGTCCTTCCTCAACTCTCTTACTGGCCTTACCTTCTTTTGTATCCAGTCTGATCACTACTTTCCAGGCTCATGGTACAGTTTCTAAATACTCTGCACAGAAAGAAGAATTTGATTTTGAAAGAAACTGAGATGCTTCTCATATTCTTAAAACACAAAAAGACCTTGGACAAGACAGCATCCATATCAGGTTTGTGATGTGGTCACCCTAGGCCAATAGTTACAGTGTGACAGCATTGCTCTTCGGGACACAGGCGCTCTATGTTTCTGGGCCACATGTAAACCTTACTCTGGCATGACATTCCTCTTTAGTTTGTTTCAGAAGATTGCGGATATCTTGACTTCTGCCTCCCTGTTTTTCTCTGCCTTCAGCTGTGCACTGGGATCTGGGTCAAAGAATTCAGGTAGAGGCACCCACTGCACTTGAAGAGCATAAAGTGTTACAGGAGAGTGTGGGTATTAGATGTCTCCAAGACCAGGGCCACAGGTACCGCTGGGCAGTTCCAGGAGTTAAGTCTAGCTTTGTCTTGAGATTAGTTGAGTTGAAGGTCAGCATTAGGGCAGAATCCAAGAGAAAGAGAGTATCCCCACCTCCTCCCAGGCATCCTTTCTATGTAGATGAAGCCCAGATTTTCACCTTGCCAGAGGTGGAATCTGTGCTGACCTACAGACAGGGACAGTCCTGGGCCATTCCTTTGAACTCCCAGAGCCGTCGGCACCTAGAAACCCTTGAGTCAGGACTGATGGTCATGTAAGATGATCTGGGTTGGAGTCTGGGTGTGTCCCCGTGTGCATTTGAAGATGCAATAGGGTCCCTAACTAGTTTCATGGGAGCGTGAGCTTCTGTGGCTCTCCCCTTTTGTTGGATTTCTCTTTAAGGATCCTATATCTTTTGCAGCCAGAGATAGGCTTTTGAGAGAGAAGGCTCTGGCTCAGATCTAGGTGACTTATTTGACTTTCAAACATTCTAACTCTTGTTTCAAAATGATAACTGAAATTTTTAAATACCATCATCTTCCATGAAAGTGTCTGTCAAGATTATCGGATTCTGTGATTGTTTCTGACTTAAAACAACTAATAAAAATAAAATAAATCGTTATTAAATTTCTTTCATTTTTCCTTACAAAGATTGTTGATTCAGAACCAGCTAGCTACCTACTATTAGAATACAAAACTTGTAATAAGTTCTGAAGAAAGGAAGAACTAAAAGAAAAGGATCCATGGAGGAATGAGAAAAATGTATCAATTGAGGAAATCTGATTATTAAAAGATTGCTTTTTGTAAACCTCAATATTCACATCATGTTAGCTAAGAATTCTAGGAGATGAAATGATTGGCTACCTCCCCTCAGTGGGAGTTCCCTGGAGCCTGGGACTCTGTCATTCATCTTTTCATTCCCACGGCTCACTACAGGGCTTGGACCCTCCCTGGCGGTCACTGTTTCTATCCAAAGACAAGTTTCACCTCTCTTTGCTTGCACTTGGTAGCAATAGTTTTTTTTGGTAATTATTATGAATGTATTAATATTATTCCTATTTCCATTAAGTGGTCACACACACCTTCATAACCATCAAGCTGGTTTGTCATTGAGTTGATGTTGCCTTTTTTTGTGAGGGCACTGTGAGACCGGAGTTGGTCAGTGGCTCTCACGTGTGAGAGCAGTGCACGATTCCCCATCTGTTTCTGATTCTGGAGGGTCTTAGTAGGCCAGGCCAGGTCCCATCTGTAAAAATGGAGAACCCTGTGAAAATGCCTCAAGGGCTGGCTTTTAGGGTGTCTCAGGGAGGTCTCAGCTAGTGACGGGCCAATCAAAGCCACCATATCTTATTGGACATCTGTTTGTCCTCAGAGGGGCTTATTCAGATTCTTCCCACTTCGGTCCCTGGGAAACCGTGTAATACCACTGCAGTCTATGTTCGACAGGAAGAGCATAAGCAGTCGGGGCTGCTTTCTTACTGGGAGCAGCGCTGACCTTCCACACACTCACTATCTGATGTTCACAGCACTGGAGATCCGTCTGTGCCTACGGGCAGCGTCTAGCTTGTTAACTCTCCAAATTCAGGCTTAATTGAAGACCTAAAAGTAAACCTTTTTTCCTCTGGTTTGGAGGCAATGCATACATATAAAATGCAAAAGAAAAAAAAAAGGAAGAAAGAAGAAAAAGCAGAAAATAGCAAGCAATTTTACCACCTGGAGATTATGAATGGCTAGTACTTCACTGTGTGGATAGATCATGCTTTCCTCATCATTCCCAGGGCCCGTGCATCACTGATGGTTTATAAGGTTATTTTAACTAGTATGAAGATAAATATCATTTGTTGTTTTTGTTTTTTGAGACAGGGTCTTGCTCTGTTGCTTAGGCTGGAATGTAGTGGTGCCATCATAACTCATTGCAGCCTCAAACTCCCGGGCTCAAGCAATCCTTCCTCTTTAGCCTTCCAAGTAGCTGGGACTACAGGCGCACGTTACCATACCCAGCTAATTTTTTAATTTTTATTTTTAGTAGAGATGGAGTCTTATTATGTTGTCCAGGGTGGTCTCCAACTCCTGAGCTCAAGCGATCTTCCGCCTTGACCTCCCAAAGTGCTAGGATTTCAGCTGACCGACTGCTTCCAGCCCAGATAAATACCTTTAATTTAATAGCTTTGCATTCATTTTAATGTATATCAGAGAAAAATATTTAGCTACCCTAAGTATGTATTATGTGATGGACATTATTGCTTAGAATGAGCTAAATAAAGAAGAGTCAATTCATTTAAAGCAGAATTTACAAAGAGTGTTAAGTAAATGTAGAAAAATTGTGAATGACTGAAATCTGAGAAGAAATGTTCTTAATGCTTGTCCTTTCGTTGGACAGTTAGGTAGTTTCCAGTGTTTTGCTGTAATAAACAATGCTGGATGAACTGCCCTGTGCATAGCTCTTTGTTTACAGATTGATTATTTCTTTAGAATGGACGCCTAGAAGTAGGGTTCTTAGGTTAAAAGTTGATGTTATGAATAGTAGCACTGGTTTGGGCTCCACAACTGTGAACTCTTGGAAAAAAACAATTTTGTCTCAGTTTCCTAGTGCTTTTGTGAATGAAAAATTAAAAATGGAAACTTTAACTCATAGGATCAATATAGTAATGCAGATACATTTAATACACACCCAAAGATCTTTGAGCTCTCCAAGCTCCTCTTCAATTACGTATTCAACTGCAGCAGCTACACACTTGTCAGAAAGAATGGTGCTTTGAGAGCTCCTGACAGAGGTAACGGATGCCTCTGGCTCATTGCTGCCTTCTTAACCCATTTCACCAGAAGAACTGGAGGGGAAAATTCAGGTCACAGGGACAGGATGCAATGGCCCAATCACGGCTACACTATACAGGGCAAGCAAGGCAGGTACTAGAAGCTGGAGACTCCAGAGGTGCAGCCACGCAAGTGAAGCATGGTGCCCAAGAGGTGCCTCCCTCTTGGTCCTGATTCACCAGTGGGCAATCTTTGAGTGAGTGATACCTAATAAGACGTAATAGGAGCAAATGATAGTCAGTACAGATTGCCAAGAAATTATTAATAGTTGATGCTCTAGGCAGAAGGTAATGATCTGAAAACCGTATGGGCAGCACATGAGTTCAACTGCTTGAAGTGTAAATTAATTTATGAATTTACAGGTGGATTCATTAAGGAAGCCATAAGTGGTAACAGGGTCGACTTAGGTGGGAGAAACAGGTAGGAGATAGCAAGACAACCTGTCAACACAGAATAGAGTAAAATTAACTAGCATATCTGGCTGACAGTTCAATAAAATGACTTCTGAGTGTGGCCTTATTAAGTGCTGATCTCCAGCCAAGGCAGCCTGGTATAGACAGCCCATATGACAAAGATGGTTCACTGTTCTCCAGTATCCACCCTCCCATGGTTCCTTCTAGAACCCCTCTAGCTGTTGGAAACAAGATCACTCGTCTGCAGACCCCTCTTATCTACCTTGCAGCTGTCTGTGACCAGGGGGTTAAGTTTGATCCAATGAGAGGTAAGTAGAAATGAGGATACATTAGATGTCTCTTTTCTGTCATTTTCCCATTAGTTGGAAAAACTTGTAAGCCAGGTGTTGTCAAGACTCTCTCACCTTGGACCGTTCATCACTGCCTTGTTACCTAACTGTCTCAGTCTGTTGAATAGCACTGACTGAGTAATTTACAATAAACAGGAACTTATTTGGCTTGTGCTTCTGGAGGCTGGGAAGTTCAAGATCCAGGGGCCTTCTTGTTTATATCATCTCATGTCAGAAGGTGGAAGGGAGGGAGAGGGCAAGAGAGAGACAAAAGGGTCAAACTCATCCTTTCATAAGGAACCCACTCCTGCAGTAACAAACCTACTCCTACAATAATGGTGTTAATCCGTGCATGAGGGCAGTGCCCCTGTGACCCAAATGTCTCCCATTAGGTCCTATCTCCCAACACGGCCACACAGGTGATCAAATTTCCCACAAAGGAACTTTGGGGGATATATTCAGGCCACAGCATTAAGAGAAAACATGGTATCTTATCTGGGAGATCATTGTTACAGCATTATTATTGCATCGTATCTAACTAAATCAATGCAGTAACTGTAGTAGCTACTTGTCTGGCACAAAGATCTGCTCATTAGCAGTAGGCTGTGTGTAAGACGTCCCCCATGCCCTCTGAAGCATCATTTTGCACAAGTGGTCACCAACACAATTCTAGATGAGGGAATTTTGGTGGCTGTGAAACTGGGAAGAGAAGGCAGCTGTTCAGGAGGTCTGATGTTATCTAGGGAAAAATTGTGCCCTCCATATCCTCAAAATGAAACAAAAGCCTTTCATTACGCTTTTTCATCTGGGTGAATGACAGGGGCAGGCGGGAGGTTTATTTAGTTCTCTTTCCTCTACTCATCTGCAGAAAGAGATGTCAAGAAGGCAAAGGTCACACAGTGGGGCAAGCAGTGTAGACCATCCTATTCATTAGAAAACCCACTCTGTAGCAAAAAAATGCACTTTTGAGTTTCCACTCTGTTGTTTTTTCAGGATTTTATCACTGAAACAACAAGTGATTAGAAACCCAAGAATCTCTACTTGGACTCAGATATTCAGAAAAGCAAATTGACAGGTTGGTAATAATAGCAGGAATCTGGGATCTCAGAGCAACAGCACTGGCCATTCTCTGCTTCCTTGCCAAGAGGCAGTTACTTCCCTCCCTGCACCCCTCTTGCCTTCTTTCCAGGTTTGGACATAGCCCATCACTCTACATCCTTGGATTGGGAAGGGGTAGTGGCACAATGTTCCAACAGGGATGTACCAGGTGCCAAAGTAGGGGAAATGACTGTTTCATACTCTCATTTAAAATTCCAGTTATATTAATAATTGATCGTTGTAGCAATTACAGTTAATCGTTACAGTTTTTATAATCAACATTTCTTATTTCGTTTGTAGAAAATAACACAATAATTTAAAATGCTCTTTGGAAAAAGTTGATAGACTCATATTTGATTGACAATTGGACCATGCCAACTTCCTTATCCTGCTAGGTCTCTTTCCAGAGACAGAATCGACTTCTAGCTATATGTGAACTTTGGTCACTTCGGTATCGCAAACTTTGATAGATTCAACAAGATAAGGTATACCAGGAGAAAAAAGACTAGACTGAGCATAAGATCGAAAGTTAGAAGCCACAGGTTCAATCTATGAGCCGTGTGACCATGGCAAGTTAAACATGAAATGCAGACTACCCCCCTTACGGATTGTGAAAGGATCAAACCTGATCATATGTCAAGAAGGAAATAACCTATTAATGCTATGGTGATATTAATTACTCCTATTGCTTGGGCTTAGCCTTTGCCCTGTCTGCTGTTCCATGCCTCTGTGGGACAGCCATTTGCAAGAATTGGAAGTGGGCCTTTTCATTAGGAAAAGCTTCGTCTCCTTCATCTCACCACTTTGCTAATTTGTTTTTTAAAGCTACACTGTTTGGTCTGTTTTGCAATTAACATTAGGAGCATATGAGATTTTTATATTTCTCAAATGTGGATTATTTTCTAAAAAGGTTGTGCAGCATTATTCTAAGATAGAGTTCTTCATATGGCTTTATGATCTGTGAAGTGACCCAAAATTGCTTGTAAAAAAATGTGTGCTTGGATGTAAATTTTTCTGGAGGGTGGGTGTCTTAGTCCTTTTTCTCTTGCCATAACTGAATACCTGAGACTGGGTAATTAATTTTAAAAAATAAATTTATTTCTTACAGTTCTGGAGGCTGTAAAGTCCAAGGACAAGAAGCTGCATCTGGTGAGGGCCTTCTTGTGGTGGTGACTCACTGCACAGTCTAGAGGTGGCATAGGGCATTACATGATGAGAGGCTGAGCATGCCAGCTCAGCTCTCTCCTTTTTCTCTTTTAAACCACTAATGCTTCACCCTCATGATCTTATCTAATCCTAATTACCTCCCAAAAGTCCCACCTCTCAAATATCATACATAGTTGGATTTTCTACCCACTTAATATCACTAAAATGGGAATTCGATTTTAACATGAGATTCCAAGGGGACAAACACTCAAGTTTTGATGTTCAGCTGAGAACTCTAGCAATGATTAGAGTTCACACATTGCTATATCTATGGGTCTGAGCTCATTGATTGAATTCCTTCATGTAAGTGAGGGCTGGCATTACATACTATAAATCATTTGGATGATAGACTAACATATAGACTCTTTTACCAAGTGTGAAAAGATTCTGACTATGGAATGTCCAACTTTCACGTGTCACTTCTACAAATGGGGTGGCCAGACTCAGGACGCTTTCTTCTCTACACACTGTTGCCTCTTAGGATTGCCTTCATCTTCACTTTCTCCTTCCTCCTTGCAGCTACAGACACCACACTGATGTCCAACACTTTCCCCTCCCAGCCCCTGCCCTGGACTTGGCACCCTGATTGGTCCCAGCACCACCCCATGACTGGATTGTGGTCTAGGATGATGAAACCAGGATGAAAGCATATTTGTCTCCAAACCAGCATCTCCTAACGAAAAGAAGCAGCAGCTTAAAATCATCCAGAATGTACAAAGAACTAAAAGAGATTTACAAGAAAAAAACAAACAAGCTCATTCAAAAGTGGGCAAAGGATATGAACAGACACTTTACAAAAGAAGACATACATGAGGCCAACAAACATATGAAAAAATGCTCATCATCACTGGTCATTAGAGAAATGCAAATCAAAACTACATTGAGACCATCTCACGTCAGTTAGAA
>CAUYLG010051412.1:49-14402 GCA_963573385.1 Cacajao melanocephalus | reverse complement strand
ATCTCTGGGAGTCGTGGGGAGGAGGGCATCTCTGGGTGTGGTGGGGAGGAGGGCATCTCTGGACGTCGTGGGGAGGAGGGCATCTTTGGGTGTCGTGGGGAGGAGGGCATCTCTGGGTATGGTGGGGAGGAGGGCATCTCTGGACGTCGTGGGGAGGAGGGCATCTCTGGACGTGGTGGGGACGAGGGCATCTCTGGGCGTGGTGGGGAGGAGGGATCTCTGGGCGTGGTGGGGAGGAGCACGTCTCTGGGAGGGGCTGTGAGGAGCTCTGTGCTGAGTGTGGCCCCACCTCAGGGAAACAGGTACTTTAGCGTGTGTGTGTGTGTTGCGTGCACATAAGCACCTGTGTTGTGTGTGTACACACTCATGTCCATGCGTGTATGCCTGCATGCGTGTGCGCACACTTCAGGAGTCAGAGCCGCTCCCAAAGCGCTGTCCTTGCTTCCCTGCCCCGTCCCTACGGTCTCTGCTGCAGGGGGTGGCAGGGTCCTGTCCCAGTGTGTCAGTCCTTCCTCAGCCCTGGCTCTTCCCCTCCTTTCTTCACGCACCTACAGTAGCTTCAAACCCAAGGAATGTGGTTATAAAAATGAAAAGATGTAAAATGAGACGCCATCTCATGCCACCTTTTTGGTGGAGAGCAGATTTAGGCTTAAGACAGCTGGTGCCAGTGTTCGCGAGTTTGTGACCCGCGGCTTGGGAAAGGGGTGCAAGTGGATGTCCAGGCAGCAGCGTCCATTTCTGTTGCCAGGAGAGGCACATTTGATGACTTACTGGGCTAGCAATCTGCATATATAAAATACTGATGGAATGGAGTTAGGATTTTTAGGGTCAAAAAATACACACTGATATCAGAATTTGTAAAAATATAATTAACTGTTGGGCCAGAATTAGTACAAGCAGAAGTCACCAAAAGGAAATTTGGTGGCGGGAGGGTTCCTGGTTGCAGCTACTTTGGAGAGAAGGTAGAGCCTCAAGGGTGGGTGTGGGCTGCTCCGCCGGGTTGGCCACTGATCAGATGTGTGGCCCCCGGCGGCCCCCAGCTCTCAGGCCTCTGTGTCATCATCTGAGGAGAGAAGGAGCACCTTTGGAGGAGGGAGGACTGCGGTGGGGATGGTCCTGAATCGCGGCCGTACGTGGAGTTCCTGACGTGTCCCTGCTCCGTGGGTTTTCCGGGCTGGTGCTGTTGTTACCGATGGCTGCTGCCAGTTGCTGCTGCCTACGGTTGCCGGGCGCCCTGCTTGACCCAGGCCACATGCTGGGATCGCTGGAGAGCTGTGTAAAGCCCATGCCCAGGGCTGCATCCCAGACTGACGATGCCCGGGCCTTTGAGAGCAGAACGGGCTGCCAGGAGGTGCCCAGAGCTTGGCCTGGGTCAGAGCCAGTGGATGCTGCACTGGGCAAATAGAGCAGACAGTACGCAGGGCCAGGCACTCTCCTGCCTCACTGGGAGGGTCTGGTGACAGATGGTGGTGGGTGTTGGGCCCTCTGGACAAGCAGGGACGGGACCGGAGCCACGGGCTGAGACAGGTGAGACAGATCAATAGCAGCAGACCCGCCGGCTTCACAGAGGGCTCAACAGTCACCCTGCCCCAATGCATTCCTGAGCTCCTGCTCTGGGGTCCTGAGTGGGTGTCCTTCCTGGCATCCCCCAGGGCCTGTCTGTGCCTGTGTTCCTCCTCCTGCCCAGCCCTGTGTTTCTGGATCCCTCAGATGCTGGCGAATGCCATCCTTTGCACACAGAAGGCACGCCAAGAAATGTTTAATTGATTGGCTATTCTTGCCAAATACGTACATCTTTCTTTCTGTTCCCAACACCCTGGTATGTAGCAAGCCCAGGGGACGGCGGCATCTCCTGATCTGCAGTGTGAAGGAAGGGAAGGAGCCTGGGGTGAGCTCAGAAGAAACTGTCCTTCCCTGGAGCTGGCTGTGACCCCGAGCCAGTCACTGTGCCTTCCCATTTACCAAGTGGAGATGGTAACTTCTGTCACCCTCAGTAAGTCAGAGGTTGGGGGGACTAAATGACAGGTCTTTGCAAAATATTATACAAATACAAAGTCTTATGCTGGTCCTAAGCCCACGTGTTGTACCTGTCAGATTTCTCCTGGGAGGCCTCTTGCATGCCTGGGTACCCACAGCCGCGCTGGGCGGGGTGCTGTCCACGTAACTGCATGTCCACGTAACTGCAGTGCTATCTCTGCCTTCGTCTCCGCCTCTGCCTCTGCCTCTGCTTCCCTTTGAGCATGGGGTCTGTTTGGGCTCATCCTCCCCTTAGTCCAAGCCCTGTGTAAAGCCCAGTTGATGCTGATGTTGACCAGAACCCAGTGTGACTGTGACCCTGGGCACACCGTGCCCCTTAATTTGTCAATTTGGGGAATTAATCTGTGGAAGAATGAGCCGGAGTCAGGGGTCAGGCCTGCTGGCTGGTTGTGCTCCACGGGGGGCTAATGAAGACCCCCCCCGTGGGGAGGAAGCGAGGCCAGGCGGCCGCCCTGCCCCCGTTTCCTGGCGTCCGGTCAGCAGGCCGTGGGGTTATCTGGGAGCCTGCAGGAGTCGTGGCCTGTCCTAAGAAGAGCTGCCTCTTTTGGGGAGTTTGTGCTTTAACTGTGTGATGATCTCGGAGCAGCCTGTCCAGGCCGGCCTCCACACAGGAGCAGGCCCAGGAGTGCCCAGGTCCACCCGCCCAGACAGCAAGTGCCATCTGCCCGCACCACGCCCTGGGAAGGGCCGCCCACCTGCCTGCGCCACGCCCGAGTTTCCTGGAAGAGCTGCCCATTTGTCCATGCCCTTGGAAGGGCCACCCACCTTCCCAAACACGCCCCGGGAAGAGCTGCCCACAGAATGTCCTCTTGGCTGAGTTCTGTTGCTGGAAAACTCCAGTCAAAACACAGCATCGTTTCTGGAAGTGAGAGCACTGAAGTGGTTTCTTGGTAACAGGTGTACCAGAAGGAGTGTCTCCAGATCTCTGGAGGTGGGAACGGAGACCTCCGGGGAGAGGGTGGCCTCGGGTCTGCCCTTGGGCGTCCACACTGTCCGCCGGGCGAGGCTGGTCCTGTTCCTGGCACCCATGCTGCTGGAGCCACCAGATACCAGGAGGAGGCCCAGCTGCACTCAGAAGACTCACGCTGGCCTAGGACACAGACGCGGCGTGGAGGGCCATGAGTAACTGTCCTGCTGGGCGGGGCTGCCTGAGACCTGGTTGCTGTGGACAGCGGGGAGTGGCAGTGGCCTCTCAATGCCCAGGTTCCCTCCATGTTCTGCTGCCTCCCTGCCGCCTGCCGTACCCGCGCTGGTGTTGAGGGATATGCACACCCCGCCCTACCCATAGGAAACAGACTCTGCCGTAC
Source organism: Cacajao melanocephalus (assembly GCA_963573385.1). Taxonomy (NCBI): domain Eukaryota; kingdom Metazoa; phylum Chordata; class Mammalia; order Primates; family Pitheciidae; genus Cacajao; species Cacajao melanocephalus. Next base: position 11,058 of record CAUYLG010051412.1, on the reverse strand, counting down.
CTGAGAAAACGCACACTGGTGAGCCTGGGAGGCAGAATAACGTCCAGGTCACGTGGCCTCATGATCACACCAGGCTGGGCCCAATTCCCAAATATGGGCCCCCACGGGTGACCCCTGAGTTTCACCCAGGAAGCCATGCTGGGCTCTGACCCACGGGACCTGTGGTCATCTGTTACAGCAGCAGGAAGGAGCTGGGGCCGTGAAGCTGTGCGGGGACCATGTTGGCTGCTGTGGGTTTGAGGGAACGAGGGCTCAGAGGGGGGCCGTGGATGATAGGATCTGAGCGGCGTCTGACTGCAGACTCTTGCCAGGACCTCACATGCAAACGGCAGAAACCGTGGGGCAAGATGCACCTGCTGAGGAAGGCAGGGTGGGCAGCCTGGCGCCAGTCACCTCGGCTCTGCAGCCTGAGTGGACGGGGTGGGGGCGCCTGCTGCATCCGAGGGCCGAGCGTGGCTGTCCGTTCCCAGCCAACGGGTCTGGAAGGCAGACCACACAGGTCCAATAATCCATCATCCAGTTAATCTATTAGGAGCACGCTAATGCCGCGGGGGTGGCGGCGGGCTGCACACGGCCCCGGCTGGAGGCTGGGCCCCTAATCGGTGGCAGGTGAAGGGGCTGGGGCGGGCGGGGGGGCAGCTTTGTGCTCGGAGGGAGAGGATGTCCAGATATGGGCCTGGGGGTTCGGCCAGCCGCCTGCCCTTGAGAGGAGGGACCGCTGTCTCCCTGGGCTTTCTCCCGAAGTGACCCTGTAGGGAGGGTGTTCGGGGTTGTCACTCAGCCCAAGCAATGCAGTTTCAGGGATTCGTATCTTCATCGCTTCTAAGACCTGCAGCGTGCACTGAGGTCAGCCTTGAAACGAGCCCTGCCTTTCCTTCTAAAGGATGAGTTGCTGCCATTTGCCTGCAAACCCCGAGATGTGGCGACATAGAAAGTGAGAGAATTGCCGTTCCCTCTCCAAGCGCCTGTGAGCTTGAGAACCACCGTCCCCCAAGAGCCACAGTGCCCGGCTCTAAAAGGGCCACAGCGGCGTCTGCACCGGCGTTCGCTTCTGGACCCGAGTAACATGATGCCCCTCCACGCACTTTGCCAGCACTCTGGGGGCACAAATGCGGATTATCATAATTGACAATGAGTCGTTTCCAGCAGCTGCAGTGTAAACACGTGAAGTTTACTGGGAGAGACACCACCTTTTGCGGGCTGTGATGCTATTATTTCCCTCTGAATTCAGCCAGTTGCAGCTTTTTAAAGCCTTTTTCTTTCTCTTGGGGTGTCCTGCGTGCTCTCCCTGGAGTCACGTCTGCCCCTTTCCTGGAGGCTCCAGGGGAGAAGCCACGCAGCTGCCCTCTATGCTTCCAGCTTCTCGAGGCCGCCCATGGCTTGTGGCCCCTGCCTCTGACTCAGCAGCCTGGTCGGCCTCTCCCACCATCCTTTCTCTCTCTGATCCCAGCATCTCAGGTCAGCCTCTCCACCATCTCTCTCTGACCCAGCAGCCCGGGTTGGCCTCTCTCACCATCCCACCTGTCTCTGGTTTTTCCTAATCCTTCTTCTGGATGAACTGTATGAAATTCCCACTCCTCGACACTCAGAGACACATTTGAGGGCCAGGATGAGACCAGCTCAGGGGGTCACTCTTATGTGAGGGCCTCGGGCCACAAGGCCATAGCTCTTGTGTGGAAGTCCCCGGCTCTCGCTGGCAGGGCTGGAACCCGGGGGCCCGTGGAGGGCTGCAGATGCAGGCGGGCACAGCCTAAGCCTCAGCTTCAGTGTGGAGGTCCCCGGCGCTCGCTGGCGGAGCTGGAACCCGGGGGCCCATGGAGGGCTGCGGATGCGTTTGCTGTGGTGTTGGTGCAGGCCTCTGAGGGAATCTGGCGTGGAGAGGTTGTTGCCCGAGGGGAACCCGAGGTACCACGAGCGCCAGGCTCCGGGGTCCTGCGTGGAGCTCGGGCTCTGACCTGAGGTCTGTGGCTGCCGGCCTGGGAACCAGAGTTGGGCATGGCTCCCTCAGGCGGCAATGGGCTCAATGTGGAGCGTCTGGCCCGCAGCATGTCAGAGCCCCTGGGATTTAAAATGTCCTGGACTCAGACTCTCTGACGGGATCCCAGCCTCACGGGGTCTGGAGGGCCCAGGTGATGCTGGGACCCAGACCCTTCCCCACAGCTCCCCCAGCGCATCCCAGGGCGTGCGGGTGCTGAGGTGGGTGTGGGCGCATCTCCTGCTGCGGCTGGGAGAAGTGACTCCAGCTCCGTGGTGCACACGGCACACAGTTACCACCTCACAGTTCTGGAAGCAGAAACCCAGGCTGGCTCCTGCTGGACCAGTGTCCAGGTGTGGGTGGGGCTGACCCTCTGGAGGCTCCAGAGGAGAATCCACACCGTGTCCGTTCCACCTTCTAGAGGCCGCTATGTTCCTGCACTCCCGGCCCCTTCCTCTGGGTCCAAAGCCAACGATGGCCGTCAGCTGTTCCCCACGTCACGCCACCTGCTCCCCAGGCCCTGGCGTTGCACCAGGTCACTGGATGACCTGGGGTGCTCGCTCCATCCAGGTCAGCTGGTGAGGGCCTGATTCCACCTGTGGCCTTTACCCCCTTTGCTGTGGGGCCAACCATATCCCTGGGTTCCAGGGACCAGGGTGTAGGCATCTCAGGGGCGTTCATCTCTGACTACGGAGGACGTGTGACTCGTCCAGCCTTCGGCCCTCACAGTCTGTGCGGCTGGGCCCCTGCGGCCCCCAGGCCGGCGCCTCTGGCTGTTGTGACATTGCCACGCCCCCAGCACGGTGGCACCAGCACCGTGACCCTCCTTTCTCTGTGCAGCGTGAGTGTCAGCGGCTTCTCCAGGGGAAAGGCGGAGGAACCCTGCAGCCTGCCCTGCAGCGTGGAGGCCTTCTGTCCAGTTTGAGCCTTGATGCCTAAAGCTTCTTCAGTTCATCTTCTAAACCATCAGCTGGCCAGTGGCCACCTGTGGGGTGAGGGGCTGGGGAATGAGCCACCTCCAAGGCCCTGGTCAGATCGGGAAAGTCAGACCCCAGGAGTCTGGTTCAACTGAGAGCTACACAGCTGTACGACCAGGCCACACGCGACGACAGGGCCACACAGCAGAGGTGTGGAGCGAGCGACTCTAACGACCGGCCCTGGGGAGGACTGTGGTGCAGGTGTGAGTCCCGAGGTTGCTGGACGGTCAGGGGTCCCAGGTGGGGCTTGGGGAAAGGGCTGTCTAGCAGCTGGTGCCAAGTGTTTCCATTTTTAAATGACACGGCAGCGACCCCTGAGAACACGCAGAGTGTAGCTGAAAGGAGGCCGCCTTGAGCGGGGCCTTGCAGGTTAAGTAGAAGTTTATCACTGGAAACCAGAGGTGGCATTCCCATGGGGGGAAGAGCAGTCCTCTAGAGCTGAGCTGGGAAGAGGGCACCTGGGCTGAGGCCTGGCCAGGGCTGGGTGCTGGATGGTGGGCCTGAGGGGCAGCCTGGCCGGACCGGAGCCGTCTGTGTGGAGGACGAGGCAGCACTGGACGTCGAAGTCCCATGGCTTCCACAACTTGGATTTGGGAGCTGGTTGGGGGAGACGCTTGCCAGGCTGATGCTGACCAAAGGTTGGAGGCAGAGGTGTCCACATTGAGTTCCTGGAGCCCGGGAATGTGCCCTTTCCCAGCAAGAGGGACTTTGTGGGTATGATTAAATCAAGGGACTTGAGGTGGGGCACCCTGCTCCCTGGGGAGGGTCCTTGCCGGGGAGAGGAAGGGATTCGGCAGCTGTAGAGGCCGGGAGTCAGTGAGGATGGAGATGCAGCGCAGCTGGGACACAGAAGGACCGGGGCCAGGGACGCAGCAGACTCTAGAAATGGGAGGAGCGCGGACGGGTTCTCCCGGGGCCTCTGGAAGGAGCCAGCCTGCTGACACCTTGGATTTTACCCCAGGGGGACCCATGTCAGACTTCTGACCCCCGGAACTCTGAGACGACAAACCTGTGCTGTTTAAAGCCACCCCGATTGTGACAGATTGTCACAGCAGCAAGGGGAACAAACACACCTGCAGACCCTGACTTGGTGGCTCTGGAGGTGGAGACTCGCATCTGCGTTTTTACACATTTCCCAGTGATTCTGATTCACCCCCAAATCTGAGAACAGCCGAGGCATAAATGGGACGTCGGTGACTGAAGCATCAGGGGGAGGGTTTGGTGGCCATGGGGAAGGACTGCTGCCTGCCCCGTCCTCCCAGTGGGCTTGGGGAGCCTGGGGCAGGAGGGAGAGTGGGCAGACGGACAGACAGCAAAGGCTCTAACTCATTTTAATTTGGAAAACGAGTCAGATTTTATGACCTGCTTGATCCTTTGCACATATGACGTGCAGACTGCATGGAGCAGCGTTTGATTTTAATCTGGAATGAGCCTCTCCTTCAAGGGACCCAGTGGCATGGAGGCTGCTGTCTCTCTTCCCCGTGCCCCACACCCACCTTCACGCTGCCTGCCGGCTGCCCCTTCAGTGCTGCGGCCCAGGTGTGGAGTTCTGGGTGTCCTGATAGTCCCAGGAGGCCTGTCCCCGCCTCAGGCCCGAGTTCCACACCATTCAGCCCTCTGGTGTCTGCAGGAGACGGTGGGGCGCCCACGCGGACAGGAGGCCCTGAGGGGACCCCAGGACTGGGCAGCTACTCCCGGAGGACGTGTGGTCATAAAGCCTGGCATGGCTGCTGGGGGCCGGGAGGGGCAGGTGACTCACAGAGGTCCTTGGGGAACCCTTCGTCTCCTCTAGACCTGCTGTGATGGGGGTGGCGTCTGCGTGCCCCCCATCCCCCGCAGGGGTGTCTGGCTTTCCTCTGGCTGATCTGCCACCAGCTCTGCCACCTTCTGTGGAGGTCAACTCAGCTGAAGACGTGGGGAGGTCCCGGTGCACCCGCCCCTCAGGGCACGGCCTCCCTGGTTTGGAACAACTGCCTCCCACCCCGAGTGGAAGCTGGGCTTTGTATAGGAACGTCCGTGGAAAGATTCCTCTTCTGAAATGAATACTCAGATTCTTCACCACTGGGACCAAATTAGCCCAGCTTTATCACGGCCTATAAATTGGCTTCTCATTCTTTGGGTTTAAGATTCCATCCCAAGCATATAATTACTTCCCTAAAGATGCTTTTATGCTCCTAAGTGACCAGACGTCCTGTCCCTAATCCCGTGTCTTGATGAGAAATGAATCCCACATTTCAGCGGGTTTCTCAGCCAGCCCCTCGCCCTCTGGAGTTGGCGGTTGTGGTCGAAAGCCGTTTGTGTCCCAAAATAGCTGACGGCCGCTCGCGGCATCTTCCGTCTCAGCAGGACCGAGTCCGGCTCGGCTGCAAAGCTGCGCTGTGGTCTCGCCTGTGCTTCCAAAGTGCAGCCCGGGCCTCTGGTGGCTGCAGACCCATTTCCTCCCCGTGGCTTTGAGGGATGGAGCGCGCTGGCCACAGAAGACACACGGGAAACTGGCGCCGTGACGGCTGCTGGCCACAGCCTCGGGCGGTCGCACAGGGAGAATGTATTCCCACGGCGACCCTCAGCAGGTGGCTGGCCGCGGTCAGACCCGTTTTTAGAAAGCAACATGAGGTCAGAAAGGCTTCGTGTTGTTTCAAAACAAACCCTGCATCCAACGCGCATCTATTCCTCTGTGAGGCAAGCGAGGCCTCTTCCTGAAGAGAACTGGGGCGTCCCGCAACACCCTCCTCTTCCCACAGACTGTGCTAGCAGAGCAGGACACACCTGCCGGGGCACGGGGATGAGCCCTGGGTTCTGTAGAAGGTCCTGGGTTCTGTAGGGTGTCCTGGGTTCTGTAGAGGGGTCCTGGGTTCTGTAGAGTATCCTGGGTTCCGTAGGATCCTGGGTTCTATAGAAGGTCCTGAGTTCTGCAGAGGGTCCTGGGTTCTGTAGGGTGTCCTGGGTTCTCTAGGGTGTCCTGGGTTCTGTAGAGGGTCCTGGGTTCTGTAAAGGGTCCTGGGTTCTGTAGAGGGTCCTGGGTTCTGTAAAGGGTCCTGGGTTCTGTAGAGTGGTCCTGGGTTCTACAGAGGGTCCTGGGTTCTGTAGAGGGTCCTGGGTTCTGTAAAGGGTCCTGGGTTCTGTAGAGGGTCCTGGGTTCTGTAGAGGGTCCTGGGTTCTGTAGAGGGTCCTGGGTTCTGTAAAGGGTCCTGGGTTCTGTAGAGGGTCCTGGGTTCTGTAGAGAGGTCTCTTCCCTGAGAACTGCTCATAAGAGCTGGCTTTTTATCAGTTTTGTCCATTAGGTTTCAGAGTGGAATTCTGGATCGATAAATAAGTTCTCTGTAGTTAAGCCCTAGAAAAAGCGCTGGTTAATCCAGCTGCTTTGATTCGTAAGGAGGAGGACATGAACACAGAGCTCAGTGGCTTCCTGAGTCACGGGTTCAGTGTGTGGATGGGAGTCTGTGGTTTCAGGTGACAGAGGTTACTTCTGCTCCCACTGTGGCCAGGCTCTGCTTGGCGCTGGGGAGGAGGGTGGAAGGTGCCTGCCTCAGGGGCTCAGGCCCAGAGCTGAGACTGCCCTGAGCACTGGGCTTGCAAATAGGGAACTCTCAGGAAGCCCCCAAAACGGGTAAGAACAAGTCTCGTTCTGCTCCAAAGACCATGAAGTCTGGAGAAGGCGCTTCTGCAAGAAGCTCCCAGCATGGCAAGAGCCTTGTCATAGTTCCAGAAAGATCTGTGGCCAGGGCATTCTGAGGAAGGAAGAGTAAGTTCCTCACAGGCTGCCCCATTCAGGGCCACTGCGTGCTCAGGCAGTGCTGACGCTCCAGGACTCAGGAGGGCCTCGCTGAGCCCAGGCCTTCGGAGCCCTGGAAAAGGTCAGCATTCTCCTTGATCCAAGCCTGACTCAGGCCCTGTCCAGGGGCCATGGGCATCTCCGGTCAAAGCTGCGAGGCCTGGGGCCCACAGCAGAAAAGCACGGCCATGGAGGGGGAGGCCAGGGGCTGTGAAGACCCAGGAGGGTGAGGAACTGGGGGGGCCATGCTGGAGGAACTGTGAGAAGCAGGTTTCTCAGCAGGGATGGAGAAGACCCTCCTGGAAGGAACAGAAGACCAGGGCAGCACCAGGTGCAATGACCCGGCCTCATCCATCAGTACTCAGCCCTGCAGGCCTGGGCTGGGAGGAGGGAGAGGGTCCCCTGGGTTGGGAGGAGGGAGAGGGTCCCCTGGGCTGGGAAGAGGGAGAGGGTCCCCTGGGCGGGGAGGAGGGAGAGGGTCCCCTGGGCTGGGAGGAGGGAGAGGGTCCCCTGGGCTGGGAGGAGGGAGAGGGTCCCCTGGGCTGGGAGGAGGGAGAGGGTCCCCTGGGCGGGGAGGAGGGAGGTGTGCAGCGTTGCCTGCTGGCTTCCGTGTCCGCAGTGAGCCCAAGGACTGGGATGCTATGCGGGAGGCGCGCCTCCGCTGGCACCCCTGGGGCCGGCCCCCACTGGCTTGTGTGGTGAGAAAGGACCTTCCCATGTGCCCTGACTGGGCTTGTCTGGCCCCCTTTGTGCCTCCTGTGGATGGAGAGGGTGGGGGTGGGGCGTAGGTGAAGCGCCTGGCGCCTCCTGAGCCGAGTCCCTCGCTCCCTCTCCTCCGAGGACACCTGAGCACCTCTGACTGCAGGTGCAGGGAGAAGGTTGCTGTGGTGCTGGCGGCCCCTGCGGCTTCCCAGCCTTGCTCTTTCTGCAGTGGGTTGTGGACCGGAGTCAACCTGGGAACCCACTTCTGGAGTCCCCTGGGGCGGGCGTGGTGGAGGAGGCTTTCTGCAGAGCTAGTAGGGCGTCGTGGGGGCCGTGATGGGGGTGCTCGGCGCAGGCCACCACGTGGCAGGCGTCTCCTGCTCAGGCAGGCGGGACTGGGAGAGGCGTGGTTGTGGTGAAGATCGCCTCAAAGGCCTGACTTTCTGGGAATGGTATTTGTTTCTCAGACGTGAGCCTCTTATTAAGAGCAGATGCCTCCTTCCCTCTGCCCCACAGCCCCCATGGCCACAGCCGAGGGGACGGAGGGCAGTCTTCGGCTTGGGGTTCACTGGAGGCCCCCCTGTGTGGAGACTGCTCGCTCTGAAGTTCTGCCGGTGGGCTGGCTGCCAAGCTCTCAGCGGGCCGGCGGGCTGCTGGCTCTCACTGTAATGGGGACATTGATGTGTCAGGAATTTATGCATTTGGGCGGCAGCCCTTCAGTTTCTTAACGGTGAAGCACTTCACAGAGAAAACACAACGGGATCGAATCACAATTAGAGTCAGTCCCAGTTCCTGCAGGGCAGCCGCAGCCCCACAGGCGGGCGGGCACAGGGCCTGGGGCCAGCTGGCGGCAGAGGGTGGGAGGGCAGGGCCAGAGCTCACCCATAACCTGGCGTCCTGGGGGTGAGGGAACAGCATGGGCAACCTTGGGTCGGACAATATTCCACGTCTTGTCTGGCAGGGAACGTCCCCTCCCTCTCGGTGCGGCCTGCCTTGACCACCTGGAGCTGGGTTCGTGTTGCTTCAGCTTCGGTGCACCCTGGAATCAGCGGCAGCTTGTCCATCTCACAGCAGCCCCAGCTCCAGATTATCCGGCTGGGGGCCGGCGACTGCGTGGAGCTGGGCTGAGGGTGTCTGCGCAGTAAGGCACCGGCCGCTTACCCCGAGGGACGGAGGGACGGCTCTCCCGCTCTAGCCTCCAGACCCCACCTGGCCTTAGAGAACAAAGCTAATGGATAAGGAAATCAATAGAAAATGCTGTTCAGTCACAACGCGCCTTTGCCTGAGAACTAGAATTGCTGCTTGGAGAGAATCTGTGGCTTCCGCTGCTCAAGCCTGGGGACTGACGTCTGGGGCCTGTGGTCACCATCGGCGTGTCACTACTTCCTTATGACCCGCCTTTCTGCACGCTGATGTTCCTGTTCTGCGCTCTCTCAGCCAAGCTGTTTGAGGTTTGGCTGAGGAAAATGGGCCAAAAATGGAACCGAAGGACAATCCCACCACAGACCAACCAGCAGGGCGTGCAAAGCCTCGGCTCCAGAGCCAGTGGGGAGGGGATTTGCTCAGATGGAGCATTTCCTAAAGGCCAGGCCGCCTTCCCAAAAGCACTGCGGACTTGCCTGACCCAAATATCCCCTTATTCCTGGCTGCACTTGTGACCAGCAGGCAAAAGGGCTCCTAGGAGGTGTGGAGGAAGGAGGCCTTGGGAAGAACCTCGGTGCAGGCTCAGGGTGGAGCCTGCGCACCCACATTGGATGAGGACCCCTGTTCGGAAAGGCCCGGTGGCGCTTCCTCCCGGAGCTGCCGAGCTGCCACTCACGGCAGGAGCGCTGGGATGTCCTGGAAGTCTGGAAACGCTCCTGCTCTGAAGCAGTTAAAGGTTTTCCTGTCCGGGTCTGACATTCCCAGGTGTTTTCCCTGCTAGGGCTGGAGAAAGCTGTCCAGGCTTGTCAATGCACAATTTGAGGGCCAACCTAGGGTATTTTTTTTTTAAACAGTTCTTTTCTAAATACTTCAGAATAAATGAAACAAAGTCCTTCTTTATCACTAGAGATAAACACACATCCCTGATTCAGGCTGCCAGGCAGGGAGAAATGTTCGTTTCTACTCAGTGGAGGGAGATGTGGGCAGGCGGGGCGGGGGGGCTGTCTTGGGAACACTGGCCTGGGGTTCCTTTCCCGCCGTGGCTCTCAGCTGAGCCGAGTGCGGCTTAGGAGGAGAGGAGGAAAGGGGGCCTGCGACCTCCCTTTCTGCCCCAGCGACAGAGAGCCAAAGAAAAGACACCAGGCCCAAAAGTATCGTCTTCTAGAGCACCTCCCTCGGCTACTCCGCCTGGGTTTCCACACACCCAGGTTCCCCTCGGAAGCTGCCTGTGCTGCCCTCTTCCCCCTTGGGAACCAAACTGCGCTGTGTTGGTTTTCTCCTTGTTCTCCAAGAGTCCTCTGCACATTTTAACCTTCCAGGCAGCAACTATGCAATCCATTCCCAGACGTAGGCCACACGCTACGACACCCATTTCCCAGAGCCAAGCTAGATTATATGACACCTACTTCCCAGATCCGGCCTTGATTCTACTAAACCCACTTTCCAGGGCTGGGCTAGATTCTACTAAACTCATTTCCCAGTGCCGGGCTACATTCTATGACACCCCTTTTCTAGAGCCGGGCTGGATTATACGACAGCCATTTCCCAGACCGGGCTGGATTACAGGACTCCCACTTCCCAGAGCCGGGCTAGATTCTACAACACCCATTTCCCAGCTACTTGCAGTAGGCTCTTGTATCAGCTGGGAAGTGGCTTTACCTTAAGGGATTTTTTCATGCTTAGAATTTTTAATTGTTTTAGAAAAATATACAAACTTTCTTTTTTAAGCCTCCAGGCTCTTGCTAACTTTACAACTGGAGCCCTATCAGAAAAAGGCAAATTGTCAAATGCAAACATGAAGTTGGTTTTGTTGAATGGTGAGCACAGGGGAGAATAGGGAGGTGTTGTGGAGCCGGCTTGGGGTCAGAGCCCTGCAGAGACACTGGGGTTGGGTGGGCCAGAGACCTCTGCCTTCAGTCAGCAAGGCCCTCTTGGCTGATGGACCTGAGAATTTCTGCGTTACCTCTTTCTGGTTATGCGTGCTTCACTTCGCAGAGTTTTCGGGGTCTGAGGACTCAGGGAGGGCGTCCTTCTCCCCAAAAGCCACTGGGAAGTGAGTGAGGCTCTGTCTACACTGCAGGCGGTGGAGGGATAATGAGCAGCAGTCATGTGGGGGGAGTGAGCCTCTGTGTACACTGCAGGCAGTGGGGGGGGCAGGCTTGTTGGGGTGAGTGAGGCTCTGTCTACACTGCAGGCAGTGGGGGGGGGGCAGGCTTGTTGAGGGTGAGTGAGGCTCTGTCTACACTGCAGGCAGTGGGGCGGGCAGGCTTGTTGGGGTGACTGAGGCTCTGTCTACACTGCAGGCAGTGGGGGGGCAGGCTTGTTGAGGGTGAATGAGGCTCTGTCTACACTGCAGGCAGTGGAGGGGTGGCAGGCTTGTTGGGGTGACTGAGGTTCTGTCTACACTGCAGGCAGTGGAGAGGCGGCAGGCTTGTTGGGG
>CAUYLG010051410.1:0-45790 GCA_963573385.1 Cacajao melanocephalus | reverse complement strand
CCTTTGTCCGTTTTAACAGATCTTTCTAAAAACCATCCATTAAATGTATAACTTAAAGAAGATTTTGTTTTTTTTTTTTTTTTTTTTTTTTTTTTTTTTTTTTTGCCTGTAGTAGGGCTATGTCTTGATTTTCTGAGGAGAGCTATTAGAAGTAGTTCAGGCCATAAACCTTTAATATTTCCCTTCTGGATAACATCAAAGCACAGAGAATGGAATAGAGAATAACATATTAGGTGTGAAATTGAAGGAAGAATTAGTCTTTCTTTGATATGTCACAAAAACTGAAATCAAGTGTGTTGGCATGAAAAGGTAAAGATTTCTAAGACGGCGATTCAGTCCTTAGGGCTTGCCTCTCCTTGAGCACCAGGGTCATTGCCAGCTGAAAATATAACTGAGGTTCTGGTATTGAAGAAGGTGGGAGGAATTAGTGGTTGGCAGGCAGGATCTGCCATGTTTACTGAGTCATAACCTCACTTGTTGCTCACACAAACCTCACATGTGGTTTTTAGCACCTTTCCATTCACCACTTTGTTATCTTCAGCTTACTAGTTGTTTTCTGATGTATCTGACTGTTGTCTGTAGACTACCTCTGGGGAGCTCTCGTTTGCAGAATCATCTGCAGTATCATTTCTATGTAGATCATAGCTGCCTCCATTTTATGGGGTATCACTTTTTGCTTTTCCTACTGAAAAGAGATCACTGTCCAGTTGAACAAGATTAGTCAACTACTCGAAGTGAGGACAACTAATGAAGCAACACTTGACTTCACCGTGGTTCTGTGTTTCACTGATCTGAGAGGAATTGAGATTAGTTAAGCAGTCCACACAGTGTTCAATACTGTATCTGATTTCATTACTGAAGGTTGCAACCCCAGTAAAGTAACTAGAAATTGATTAGTGTGATAGCAATCACTTAGGAAGATAAATTAATGAGAAATGTTCATCTTTATAAAGATTTCCATCTGGGAGTTGAATGAAAGCCCCAGGACATTCTAGCTTTCAGCCAAATGATGTACAGCTTCTAAGTGGTAAAGTATCATGCCATCCAGAAAATAGATTTAGAAGGACACATGCTAAATTAAGTATTCAACCATGACATCCAAAGACAGTGTGTCTTAGAAATACCACTTGAGTGCATTAGCACAGAAATTTGTAAAGTTAAGGGATTTAATGCTATAAAACTCTATATTTAAATGCTTATTTCAATGTGATTGGATATCTTTTTAATTGTTAAGTACAACTACAAGTTTTTGGCAGGAACTACTAGTAGATAGAATGAACACATGAATGAATGAATGAGTACTAAGGAAACCTTTACTACTACTTTGTGAGTAAAGGTCTCTTTAGTACTTATTCATTCATTCTTAGACAAAAGTAGCACATCCCTACTTCTTCAGAGAGGATTTTTACCTTGCATCTTATGGTGCTATTAGATGATGCTTTTGCATAACTTAATGTGAACTAGCAAAGGAAAGGAAATTAGCATTTCTTAAGCCCCTATTATTGTTCCACATCTACAGCAATAGGAAAGTTATATAATGACTGTTCCTCCTGTTCACCTGAAACTACATTTGAGTGTGGATATAGGGCTCCTAGCCCATCGCTGTATTGAATTTAGATGTTTAGGAAAGGAGAGAGTAGAAAGAAAATTTGGATAGATCCAAAAAATTTACTTAGGAGAATAAAGTGGAAAATTATGTAAATATTGAGAATATTTATATGTCTTTTAAAATATTTTATCCTGTAAAAAAAAACTTGACTATACCTATCTTAAGATATTCTTATGTATGAAAACCAGCATATAGAATTACAAAGTCATATATAAATAAAGATTTTAGAAATTGCTTATACCAAGAGGCAATGTAACACCATGGTTTTGAGCATGTGCTGTCTTGTTGGACTTGGGTGGTAACTAGTGCTACTATCTGCTCAGTGAGAGCAATCTTTGAACAATTGTTTAACGTTTCAAAGGCTTGTTTTTTCACCTGCACAACTGAGATATTAACATCTACATCATATGTGGTTATAAGTAAAATAATGTTTTTTTGACTGTTAATACGGAATACATGAAGTAAGTGTCCAGAAATGGTAACTGCTACCCTCATCCCTTCCGACAATGATGATAATGATGCTGATTTTCACATCATCATCTAGTCCAAATCTCATCTGATGTTTGAACTTCCTATGAACCAAATGGTCTGAAATCCTCTGCTTGGATATCTTCTTAATGACAGACTTACCACTCTCAAGGAAAACCCATTTTATATTCAGCAGCTTTTAGTTTAAAATTTTTCCTTTACTGAGTTACCTCCTTCTAAAATTTGACTTACTTTTCTCTCATTCTTAAAAATTTTTGCTGGGTCTAGCATTCTTGGCACTGTCTTTCTGAAAAAATAGTTTGATGGTATATTTCAAGTACTTAAAAAATGTTTATGTATTCTGATTCAGTAATGACATTTTCACTCATTTTATAACATAGCAAAAACAAAATAAAATATTTAAAGATTAAAAAACACACAGAGGGGCCAAGGTGGTTGATCAGAAGCAGCTGCAGTTGGCAGCTCCCACAGAGAAGAATGAAAAAGGTGTGTGAATCCTGCACCTTCAGCTGAGGTATCCAAGTTCTCTAATTGGGACTGACTAGGTGGTTGGGGTGATGAGGATAAGCAGGGTGGAGTGACGGCCCACCCAGGAGCTGCATGGGGCATCCCCAGCTGAAAGAGAAGATGGTGCATGATGTGCTACCCTGCCCAGGAAACCAAGCTCTTTCCACTTATCTGTGCAACCCATGGATCAGGAGATACCCTTGTGAGCCCCTGCCACCAGGGTCTTAGGACCCAAGCACAGAGCTATACAGACTCTCTGCAGCTGCTTGAGTTGTGGGCAGCAGTAGCAAACTGGAGACTGCCTGAGATGACCGAGTTCCCAGTGGGGAGGGGTGGCTGCCATCATTGTGCCCCATTCGTTTTCCCCTACTGGTGCCCTGGAAACTAGGCGGTTTGGACTGGAAAGAATTCCCCACAATGCAGTATAGCAGCTGTAGCAGATTGTGGCCAGACTGCTTCTTTAGGTGGGGCCTGGATCTATCCCTACTCACCAGGCAGGGTCTCCCTGTAGGAATTTCTGCAGCTCTAGCCAGAGAGAACTCCAGTCAACCAGGGATGAACCCCCAGGAAGAGGGTCAGCTGTGATCTCCAGGCTAAGCAGTTAGTCTTTTCTGCCTGCTGGCTCTGAAGAGGCCAGGCAGTCTGGACAAGGGAGATTCCCCTGAGCACAGAACACCTGCTCTGCCAAGGGGCAGACAGAGTGATTCATTGAGGAGTCCCTGATCCCATGCCTTCTGACTAGTTGAGACCCTACCACCCCCCAAGAGGGGTTGCCAGATATTTTATGCAGAAGCATTTCAGCCAGCTTCATGTCACTACTTCTCTGGGACAGAGCTCCCAGAGGAAGGAGCAGGGAGCCATCTGTGCTCTTCTGCAGCCTCCACTGGTGACACTTCCAGGTGCCAGATGGACCCAGGTGAATAGGGTCTGGAATGGACCCCCAGCAAACTGCAGCAGCTGTATGAAAGAGAGGCATGACTGTTAAAAGAAAAACAATCAGAAAGCAACAACGCCAACAACATCAACCAAAAAAAATACCCACAAAACCCTTTCCAAAGGTTAGCAGCCTCAAAGATCAAAGGTAGATAAGCTCACCAAGATGAGGAAGAATCAATGCAAAGAGCTGAAAACTCAAAAAGCCAGAATGCCTCATCTCCTCCAAATGATTGCAACACCTCTCCAGCAAGGGCACAGAACAGGGCTGAGGCTGAGATGGATGAACTGACATAAGTAGGCTCAAGAAGGTGGTTAATAATGGGCTGGGCACAGTGGCTCATGCCTGCAGTCCCAGCATTTTGGGAGGCCAAGGCGGGCGGATCACCTGAAGTCAGGAGTTCGAGACCATGCTAGTCGATATACCAAAACCTGTCTTTACTAAAAATACAAAAATTAGCCAACTGTGGTGGCATGTGCCAGTAGTCCCAGCTACTCAGGAAGGCTGAGGCAGGAGAATCACTTGAACCCGAAAGGTGGAGGTTGTAGTGAGCTGAGATCACACCACTGCCCTCTAGCCTGGGTGACAGAGTGAGAGTCCATCTCAAAAAACAAGGTGAGTAATAATGAACTTCTTTGAGCTAAAGGAGAATGTCCTAACCCAGTGCAAGAAAGCTAAAACCATGATAGAACATTACAGAAGCTGTTAACTAGAATAACCAGTTTAGATAGGAACATAATTGACCTGATGGAGCTAAAAATCAACACAAGAACTTCACAGTGCAGCCACAAGTATCAATAGTGAAATAGACTGAGTGAAAGAAAGAATCTCAGAGCTTGAATACTATCTTACTGAAATAAGACAGGCAGACAAGATTAGAGGAAAAAAAGTGAAAAGGAATGAACAAAACTGCCATGAATTATAGGATTATGTAGAAAGAATGAATCTATGAATGATTGAGGTACCTGAAAGAGACAGGGAGAATGGAACCAAGTTGGAAAAGATACTTCAGGATATCATCCTGGAAAACTTCTCCAACCTAGCAAGACAGGCCAACATTCAAATTCAGGAAATCCAAAGAACCCCAGTAAGATACTCCATGAGAAGATCAACTGCAAGACACATACTCATCAGATTTTCCAAAGGCAAAATGAAGAAAATGTTTAGGGCAGCCAAAAAGACTGCACATCTACAACCATTTGATCTTCGACAAACCTAACAAAAACAAGCAATGGAGAAAGGATTCCCTATTTAATAAACGGTGCTGGGAGAACTGGCTAGCCAAATGCTAGCCAAACTGGACTGCTTCCTTACTCCATATACAAAAATCAACTCAAGATAGATTAAAGACTTAAATGTACAACCCAAAACCACAAAAACTCTAGAAGAAAGTGTAGGCAATACCATTCAGGACATAGGCACAGGCAAAATACCAAAAGCAATTGCAACAAAAGCAAAAATTGACAAATAGGACCTAACTAAAGAGCTTCTGCACAGCAGAACAAACTGTTATCAGAGCAAACAGACAACCTACAGAATGGGAGAAAAAATTTGCAATCTATCCATCTGAGAAAGGCATAATATTCAGAGTATACAAGGAACTTAAATTTACACAAAAAAAAAAAAAAAAACACACACGTTATAAAGTGGGCAAATGACATGAACAGACACTTCTCTAAAGAGGGCATACATGTCATCAAGAAACATATTTAAAAAGCTCAACATTACTGATCATTAGAGAAATGCAAATCAAAACCACAATAAGGTACCACCACTTCATGCCAGTTAGAATGGCTGTTATAAAAAAAGTCAAGAAACAATAGATACTAGGAACTGTGATAAATATACTTCTTTTCATTAGATATTGTATCGTAACATGCATCTGAGGACTTGTGCAGAGGCTAGTAGACACAACTCTTTCTAAAATATTTCCAACCCCTCCTCCACCCTATTCAGATAAATTACTTCTTTTATAAGAGCAAACAAAACGACTAAGTCAAGACATGTTAAATAAGTTTGAAGAGAAATTATTAACAGAAAAAGGGGGGAATTGTAGGAAATAAGAATAAATAAAAGATCCCCCTCCAAAACTTTCCTCTTAGTTCATTAAGAATGAATAATAGTTTCTTCAAAGGTTAATTTACTTTAAAGCTTTTGCTAATAATCTTAAAGTAGCTGTTAGTCATAATAAAGAAATAAGTGCATCCCGTGTTCTTAATTATAACACTTTAACCTAGATATTTGCCCTGACATTCCTGGACAAGCCCAGGCAAGTCTTAGGTCATAGCTTATTCCCCTTCTTTATTTGGAAATGTTATCACTTCCCTAAGCATTCCCCAAGTTATTCCTCTTTTCCTTTGTTATCCTCGGCCTTTACCTCTTTAGACAATTTCCAAGTTGTTAGCCAATCTGGTCAAACATAGAATGTGAGGTGCTGTTCTGGCCAATGGAAACTGGACACAGCAGTAGGGCAATTGCATAAGGTCATGAAAATTATAAGTATCCCTGTCTCCTTTGTTCAGGTGTGCTCTCGTGGCAAGACTGCCAGCAAGTTGCACTCTTCCTGCAGGAAGTAAACTAGCCTTGCTGAGTTAAAAAACAAAAAAAATAGATGCTAGTGAGACTGTGGAGAAATAGGAAAAAAAAAGGTGCTAGTGAGACTGTGAAGAAATAGGCTTTTACACTGTAGGTGAGAATGTAAATGAGTTTAACCATCATGGAAGACAGTCTGGTGATTCCTCAAAGACCTAAAACTAAAAATACCATTTGTCCCAGCAATCTCATTACCAGGTATATACCTAAAAGAATATAAATTATTCTTTTATAAAGATACATGCATGTATATGTTCATTGCAGCACTATTTACAATAGCAAAGACATAGAATCACCCCAAATGCTCATCAATGATAGACTGGATAAGGAAAATGTGGTACATATACACCGTGGAATACTATACAGCCATAGAAAGGAATCAGAAAGTGTCCTCTGCAAGGATGTGGATGGAACTAAAAGCCCTTATCCTCAGCAAACTAATACAGGAAAGAAAACCAAACATCACATGTTCTCACAAGCAGGAGCTGAACAAGAGAACAGTGGATACAGGGAGGGGAACAACACGCACTGGGGCCTGTTGGTGGGGCAGCAGCAGAAGGGAGAGCATCAGAAAAAATAGTTAATGCATGCTGGGCATAATACCTAGGTGATGGGTTGGGTTGATAGGTGCTGCAAATCACCATGGCACACATTTACCTATGTAACAAACCTATACATCCTATACATGTACCCCAGAACTTAAAAAAAAAAAAGACAACCTCACCCACCAACACACACACACATCAGTGTGTACAAAAGCCTATGTAAATGTTGGTTCTCGTTAAAGTCTAAAATCTACATATAAAGTGGGGCATGAGGGCATCCAAGTTTGTCTGTATTTATCAAAGTTGAGAAATATCTGTATGCTTTTTGAAACTCTGAGCCAGTCGTCTTCAACATGAATTATTAGTTTTGGATCTCTCATTTCTTTATTTAATAAAAACTGAGATTTTTAAAAATCCATTGTGATTTTAGTATGATGTCAATTGAGATTTATTCTAACATCCCTAATGACCAAGACATCTAGGATGAAGGTTGAAAGCACCTAATAATTTAATTAGACCAGTTACTTCATCTGCTGGTTGGCACTAAGGCTCAAAAAGTAAGTGGGATTTACCAAATTATACCCAGCTAAATTTAGAACTAAAATCCAGAATGGCAGTATTCTCCCATGTGACCAAACTGACTGTTAAGTGGTAATTTTTTCATGATGCCATGTTTAGTGTGATAAGTGGTCACATGTGGCAATTTCCCTCTCATGAGGAATCACTCTGACTGAAACACATGTTGAATTTGTAAGACAATTCACAAGCACTGTGAAAAGGGAAACGGAAACAACAGTGGATAATGCAGCAGAACTGAGCTGAATGATGAATGATCTAATCACTAGGATGATATTCTGTGCTTAATATATTTCTTGTAAGAGTTAAGTGAAGTAATGTTAGTGGCCTGCCTTATAAAATATTAAGTGAGTTTGTGACAGAAGTTACAAACTAATCCGGCTCACAGACGCAGCTTCTTTGTCTCACATGGTATTTTCCTTTTACTATTAGGATGTGTGCTTCTGATATTTAAAAATCTGAGAATTTCATATTTTTTAAAAATCTGTGTTTTCTGATTCTTATGAAGGAACAAAAATATGGTGGAGTGGTTTGATATTCTTACGGGGTACAGCTTGGGGGCAGCCTCACATTTTATAAACTGCATACTTGATATGGGACATTTGTTCTTCAGTTTGGCACAGTCTCACCATTCACTATTGTGTCACACCCAGTTGCTTAACTAATTTATACTATGGACCTCTGAAGTACCTTGCAGGTGCAATCCATGGTTTATGTAGTTATGAATGTACAATATGTTTTTATTTAATGTCCTCAATAGGTTCTTAGAAACTGAGGCTTTAAGCAGAACAGCATATATTAGATCCTTGAGAAACACTGTTTTGTTGAGAGTCATTTTGTTATAACATCGGTATGAAAAAAAAAATGGTTTTATTACATGTTGTTTCACTTAAAGTGGCAGTTTCCAAGAACCTACACATGATGTTAAGTCAGGTCTTTGTATATATACACATACATATATATACATGTATGTATATACATACATATGTTTATATGCATGTGTGTATGTGTGTGTGTATATATATAAAGAACATTTTCTTTGTTCATTCATCTGTCAGTGGACACTTAGATTGAATTCATATCTTGGATACTGTAAATAGTGCTACAATAAACACGGACATGCAGGTATCTCTTTGAGATAATGATTTTCTTTTTGTTGGATATATACCCAGAAGTGGGATGGCTGTATCCTATAGTAGTTCTGTTTTAATTTTTTTGAGGAACTTCCATGCAGTTTTCCATAATAGCTATACCAATTTACATTCCAACCAACAATACATAAAGATTCTCTTTTCTCTGCATCCTTGCAAACATTTGTTTTCTTTCATCTTTTTGATAACAGCCATTCTAAAAGGGGTGAGTTCATAACACATTGTGGTTTTGATTTGCATTTCCCTAATGATTAGTGGTATTGAACACCTTTTCATACACCTGTTGGCCATTTGTATGTCTTCTTTGGAAGAATATTTATTTAGATTCTTTGCTAATTTTTAAATTTGGGTTATTTGGTTTTATGCTCTTGGGTTGCATGAGCTCTTTATATCCATTATCAAGAAGGTAGTTTACAAATATGTTCTTCCATTCCATAAATTGCCTTTTCATTATGTTGATTTTTTTTTATTGTGTGGAAAAGTTTTAGTTTGATGTAGTCCTACTTGTTTGCTTAGTTTTGCTTTTGATTCCTATGTTTTTGGCTCATATAAGAAAAAAGTCATTTTGAAGACCAATATCATAGAGCTTTTTTCCTGTGTTTTTCTCTAGTAGTTTTACTGTTTCTGTTCTTATGTTTAAGTCTTTTACCCATTTTGAGTTGATTTTTGTGTATAGTATAAAATAAGGATTCAATTTCATTTTTGTGCATGTGAATATCCAGTTTTCTCTGTACCAATTATTGAAAAGACTATCTTTTACCCATCATGTGATAACTTTGTTGAAAATTAGTTGACCATATATGTGGGTTTATTTCTGGGCTTTCTATTCTGTTTCATTGATCTATATGTCTGTTTTTATGTCAGTTCCATACTGTTTTGATTTCTATAGCTTTGTAATGTAATTTGTAATTAGGACATGTGATGCCTCCAGTTTTGTTCTTCTTGGTTTTTAAATTGTATGCAAGTTCAGTGACAGGTAGTAGTTATCTTAGAATTTCTGGAGTCTGAAGTATGGTCCTTTAAAGCCAGTCTGTACCCCGAGTCTCCTAAAACATGCTGCCTTTTTGTCCTCTAACCACTAAACAATCTAAGCTGGGAAAGGAGGCTGATAAAGATGAGAAGATGTGAAGATTTGGATTCTGTGTGCTGTTTATAAGGCAAAAATGAAAATCAGAACTATCATTGGATGGCAAACACACACACAGTTGAATAGGCCCCACTGATAAATTAGTTGCAAGGAGTAAATTCATGTCTCTGGTTAGTTTAGAAACCAAATGAAGGCTGTGATGGCTTCTCCTCAGTAAGCAAAGCAGCTCTAACTCCCAAGTGAACGTACTGCACACAAAACAGTATTTTCCATGCCACTTGCATGGAACATGAACATCTTGCTGTCTTTAATTAAGAAGTTAACTGGACCGTGAAGTATTACCTGAGTAAATAAAAGTGATTTGTACTAAGTCAGAAGGATGCATTAGGCCTCTTTGCATTTCTTTGCTCACACATAAATTATGGATATTATTAAAAATTGGAAGGGTCATTTATAAGCCCATATGTACTATGAAGCCAATTGCCGTTCCCCAGTTGTATCTGTTTTCCGTTATAACTTATTGTGGACAATAATGTGAACCAGCTGCTTACTTTTTTTTAAACAGACACTCAAACTTTGAATAGTTCAACATGTAATAAATACTATTGTCAGTTTATTCAGGAAAGCAGACATAGATATTCAAAGGCTTTTGGTTTCCATACAGTTAACATGGCTGTTGGGGAAAAATTGACTGTGCATTCCTTTCTTAAATGAAACTTATGCTAGAAATGTAAGAGTTACTGAGGGCTTTGGTCAGATCTGTTATAACTATGTGAGTCAGAGTTCTGGTAGAAGTGTGTTCAAACTTCACTGAGAATGTCTAATTATATGAGTTGAGGGCCACTGGGCAGATGGGATTCCTCAAATTCTTCCTCACTGCCTGTCATGGTACAGAAGGGTCCATCATTAGAATCTCATTTATTTGAAGGCTTCTGGATCTCTCAGTAATTTCTATTCAGCCAAGCTCATACTGTAAACACTCCTTTCACTAATACAGAAACACATTTCCACAAAGGATTGGAAATAACTTAAAGAAATATATATAGTAACATAGTCACAAAGGATGTAATGGGTTAATGTCAGGAAAAAGACATAAATTCGAATTGGAGGCTAAGATGAGGGCAGGTTAATAGAATATTAGGAGAGGCCATAGCATCCCAGGAGTTTGCCTTACTAAACCTGGAGTTTGGCTATGAAGTTTTGAAAGAGAAAGTGTGTTTGATGAAACCTTGTATCTGTACTTTCTAAAGATTTGGTTAAAATGTCCTGGATGGTGGGAGGAGTTAAAACTAGCAGCCTAGTGTTACAGAAAGTACACTAGATTCAAAGTCAGGGAATCTGGCTTCTCTTCTCATTGTCTTACTGACCATCATCCAAGTGAGCCCTTGAGCAAGATACTTCTCTTTGTGTCTCAGTTTATCTGTGAACTATCTATCTGTGAAAGAAGTTGGATCTAATCAATGGTTTTCTGTAGCTTTTTGTTAAGTCACGAAATATTTTTAAGCCTAATTTTACTTCAAACCCCCAAATCCAAACACATTGGAAGGGGAGCTGCTGTAGTTGGGCAGGAGGTGGTCTTGCACCTGTTGTCCTACCCAGCCAGTCTCTGTGTCACCAGCCACAGGGGGCTGAAGCCTTTACTGGGATTCCACAGACCACAATTTGAAAACGACCAAACTGGACCAACACCTAGCCTCATTTTTTCCAGGTCTGTGTTCCAATGGTATTTTCTCGTGATAACCTTCCCTGACTGCCTTATCTAAAACATATCTGTGACCCAGTAGCTTTATTTTGTCATATTGTATCATATCAGATTACATAAATATTATATAATTATATATTTCTATATTTACCTGTTTGTTTCCACTATTACTATATAATCTCCCTGACAGCAGACATGGAGAAAGGCAGTACTAAGTGGTATTTGGGAGCAGGATCTGGAGCACCAACTTCCTGAATTTGAATATTTATGTTGCCATTTACTAGCCTTGTAACCTTGAGCAAGTTATTTGACCTTTTCTGTGCCTCACTTTACTCCTCTAAAAAATGCTGGGTGCAGTGGCTCACACCTGTAATCCCAGCACTTTGGGAGACTGAGGCGAGTGGATCACCTGAGGTCAGGAGTTCGAGACCAGCCTGGCCAATGTGGTGAAACCCTGTCTCTACTAAAAATACAAAAATTAGGCAGGCGTGGTGGCACATGCCTGTAATCCCAGCTACTTGGGAGGCTGAGGCAAGAGAATCACTTGAACCCTGGAGGCAGAGGTTGCAGTGAGCTGAGATCATGCCACTGCACTCCAGCCTGGGTGACAGAGTGAGACTGTCTCAAAAAAAAAAAAAAAAAAAAAAAAGAAAGAAAAATGGGCATAATAATGACACTATCTCATAATCTTATTATGGGATTATAAGGGTTAATTTATGTAGTCTATAGAATAGTACATTGAATATAGAACACTGTAATATTTGAAAATAATATATATTATTAGCATTTATTAATAGTATTATTGTCTTTGTTTACCACTGTCTTCTTAGTTTCTAGCATAGTTCCTGTCACAGGGTAGGAAAGCAAATTGTTATTTGAATGAGTGGATGTTTTCTTAGGATCTTCCTGGCTCAAAGTTTCTGTAAGAAGCTTTTGGAGAGACAAACATCTCTTCAAAAGGGTCTTAGACATTTTTTAATTATGTGTATTAGCCACATATTAATATTCAACTATGCAGAGAGGTGGCATAAGCAGCTCTGTGATGTGAAGCCATGAGGGAGTAAGAACAGACTACATGGAAGAGCTAAGAGTGGACTAAAGATAATAAGGTTCATCTTGACCTACTCTGCAGTTTTGACCTCCTATATGCCTTGATTCATGCCACTCATAAGCTAATGAGAGCTCCTAAGTGTTGAGCTGTGTGTTACAGATAGAACATTTTAACAGAACAAAATTAGCATTTCCAGTCCTTCAAACCTTTGGGCTTCTCCTCATCATCACTGTGGCATTTCAACATCATCTAATACTTTTCATTTCATGAACATCCCAGCTGCCTAGAATGACTAGTAGATGCTGAGACTGCTTCCTGCTTATTTCATAAATTGCATTTATGAGAAAGAAACGCATGCCAGAGTCCCCTGTAGCTTGGTTTGTTCCTTTAATAGTAAGAAGATTCCTATCTGGATTAGGAGGCATTCCCACAGACAGTAACAACTGCTGAGTACTTGAGAATAATGGAAGGAAGGTAGCCTTAAGAAAGGCATATGTTTTAATATGCTTTTAAAACCTTTGTTTTTCTTCACTCCTATAATATTGGCAAAAAAAAAATATTGCTGTAAAAACGTTATTTTTTCGTAATGCTTCGATCCACATGTATTCATCTTCTGGCAACTCTGGCTGTACCCAGTGCTCTGTCATTGCTCTGGGTGTATTATGCTGTTAGTCTTAATTTTAAAAAACTTGTTCCTTGTCAAAAATACTGATAATTTTTCAGGAGACGCAGTTTCGGAGGCTGAAAAACTTTTTTGCCATATGAAACTCTAAGCAAATGCTGTTACTTTGATTGTGTGCTCTCTGTCAGCAGCTAAGTGTAACATTTGATGCAGCACTCTGAATTATTACCCGTGATGTTTTCAGTGGCAGTGGCCTGAATTATGAGTGTGGGACTTTCCATTTCCATGAATGATTCTGTTTTTTATTAGCAATGATTCTGCCTCTAGGCAAATACCAAATGGTCTGCAAAGTAAATGAGGCTTTTAAGATTGATAAACATATCACAGATGCACTTGTTGCATGTTGGAGCAGGAGGAAGAAGAAGAAGAGAGAGAGTGACAGAAACCACCATGTTGAAAGAATGAGTTAAGCAGACTGCCGTGTTTTCTTCCTTGCTTGGTGCAATAAATAAGGTGGATTTCTCAACCACGTAAGCCACAGCTTCCATTTTGCAACATCAGTCCTGAAAATAAAAAGTAACATCGCTCTCCAGTAAAAGACAAGCACAGATGCTATAATAATTGAAGTTTTCTACAATCAAGATGTGTAGATTGGTTTTAGCCCTCAGTTAAAGCTCAGCAGTTATGTTTAAAAATATGAGAGGAATATTTTTGGAAAGATTTATTATCCTTAGGTGGTAGTTCATTAAGAGATACAAAATGAATTTTAAACCATTAATGCATGAGTGTTTATATTATCGGATGACTGTGTAGTTCCCATGTTTATTGCTGACTTCAGTTGCTAACAGGCCAAAGTCTTTCACTTATTTCTTAGCATTCTTAATAATTTTTTGTGTGCCTCTTTTTCTCTTTTTCTTTTTCTTTTCTTTTCCTTTCCTTTTCTTTCTTCCTTTCATTTGTTTTTTCTTTCTTTCTTTCCTGAGACAGAGTCTTGCTCTGTCCCCCAGGCTGGAGTGCAGTGGCATGATCTCGGCTCCTGCAACCTCCACTTCCCAGGTTCAAGCAATTCTCCTACCTCAGCCTCCTGAGTAGCTAGGGTTACAGGCATTCACTGCCATGCCCAGCTAATTTTCATAATTTTTAATAGAGATGGGATTTCCCCATGTTGGCTAGGCTGGTCTCGAACTCCTGACTTTGTGATTCACCCACCTTGGCCTCCCAAAGTGCTGGGATTACAAGCATGAGCCACTGCGCCTGGTCACCATGGTTTATTTCTATTGCTGCTACAAAGAGCTTACTAAGTAACAAAAAGTTTCTTTCTTCATCATATCGAAGCAAAACTTGGGTTAGGGAGTGCTGTGGTTTGAATGTGTCCCCTCCAAAATTCATGTGTTAAAACTTTATGACCTATGTGATAGTATTAAGAGGTGGGGCCTTTAGGAATTGATGAGGTTCTGAGAGCTCCTCCCTCATGAATGGGATTAATGCCCTTATAGCAGAGGTTTCATGTAGTGTTCAGCATTTTTAGCCCCTTCTGTCTCCTCTTCTGCCATGTGAGGATATAGTGTTCCTCCCTTGGAGGATGCAGCAACAAGGCAACATCTCGGAAGCAAAGAGCAGCCCTCATCAGACAATTCAACCTGAGGGCACTGTGATCTTGGACTTTGCAGCCTCTAGGACTATGAGAAAATTAATTTCTATTGTCTATAAATTACCCAGGCTGGGGGTTTTTTGTTGTAACAAGAAACAGATGGACTAAAACAGAAATGTACAGGAAGTATAATAAAAACAGGATTTGACAGTATTATGATAGGTGTTACACGAAGCATAAGAAGATGACTAACCCCAATGCAGTGGTGGATAGTGAAGGAAAATTGCCTTCCTTCTGTGGGTGAAGATACTAGAAACTCTTTTTGTCAGGGTTCTCTCCACACAGCACATCACAGGGTCCGTGGTCCTGTGAGATCCAGCAACATTGATTATATGGTAAAGCTGCACGTGTCAGTTTTTAAAATTGGCCCATATGGCAAAAAGTCAATTCTTAAAATTGCCTTTGAAAAAACCTTAAATCATCCCCAAAAATGCAGTAGCCATACTCTTATATGCCCAGCCTTGTACATAAATCTAATGTTCAGGAGAACCACTGAGGCTAAGCTAACTAATGGAAAAAAAGACTCTTTGTAAAGGTATGGACACAGGCCGGTCACAGTGGCTCATGCCTGTAGTCTCAGCACTTTGGGAGGCTGACGCAGGTGGATCACCTGAGGTTAGGAGTTTGAGACCAGCCTGGCCAACATGGTGAAACGCTGTCTCTACTACAAATACAAAAAATTAGCTGGACATGGTGGCAGGTGCCTATAATCCCAACTACTTGGGAGGCTGAGGCAGGAGAATCTCTTGAGCTCGGGAGGTGAAGGTTGCAGTGAGCTGAGATCGTGACATTTCACTCCAGCCTGGGCAATAAGAGTGAAACTTGGTCTCAAAAAAAAAAAAAAAAAATATATATATATATATATATATATATGGACACGATAATGGTTCTGTTCTTGAGATACTACCAATTGCTATCAGAATATGGGAAATGCTTGGGAAATTTTAAGGTGTTCGTAAGTGTCTATAGGGTTTTGCTGTTCTAATAATGAATATCTGCAACTTTAATACATATTAAAATATTTGCCATTGCAGAGATTGAATGAACTACTAGGTGTGAAAGTACTTTGCAGAGGGCCCAACCTGTAGTGATTGCTCATAAATGTTTGCTGAATTTAAATCTAAATAACATGTGATTAGAGCCTTACATTATAATAGCTAACAGACACATTGCTAATGTAAAATTACCTTGTTAATTTCTTATAGTGACTCTATGAAGGCTCTATCACTTTGATTTTCTATTTTCTATTTCTAAGTCAAAGACTTAGAAAGGCACAGAAAGAATATACATCTAATGCTCCAAGCCAGATTGGTTCTTACACCCTGGCCTTAACTGAAATGCTGTCCTTCTTGGAGTAGTAGACAGTAGTTACAGGTTGGTCTGTGCTGCTTGCCTAACTTGCCTTCTCTGTAGCCATGCAGGATGCTTGCCAGTTTCATGAAGAGGACACCATTTTATTTCCCTTCTCTACCAATTGTGGTTTCTCTGGCCATTCCTCATATCCCCTCTGATGACTTCTGTACTGTAATTTTTCTTCACATAGTCACAGTTTCCTATGGAGTCTATTTTTTCTTCATTCAAACTGCACATCTCCCAAACTGAACCATCTCCTACTATGATGATACTTCTCTCTGTCCATACCTTTTGTTAGAACTGCATTGCATTATCTGTTTGGAAATAATCAAGGACCCATGTGCAAATTTAGTCCCTGACTAAGGAAAAAATGCAGTGATATTCTAAAGACAGTATACTCTGTAGATATGTTTTCATCTAGAACTGCAGACTATGAGTTTTTTTACTATGAATTTTTAAATGTGTAATGCTCTACTTGTTTCTCAAAGTTCAGCAAAATGAAATAAATATGAAATTATAAAATCTTACATAGGTTCTAAATTTCCAAAGACCTGGTCTTTCTTATCTCTGATTCCTTATCTAACTACAGAACATAGAAAATAAGAGTGACTCTTTTCTTAGGTCTTTCAGTTCTCCAAATACCTGTGCCACTCTAGATGCATAACAGAGATGTTAATTTATTATATATAATGGATGTCTTAGGCCCTAATTACCTTTGGGACCTCCCTCAGAGAAAGAATTGTCTTCATTCCAAATTCATCTTGCCTTATAAAATTCTGCTCATAAATAATAAGTGCAAGAACCCACAATGATTCTCATTCCTTGAACTGTTCCTTCATTTCTTATTAAACTGATGTACACAGAGTATAGTTAAAAGCCCACTACCCCCACATATTCAGTAAATATTCTTGGATAAAGTTTTTTTTTTTCCTCTTTTAGGATGAAGACTTATCTCCTTCAAATGTTGTAGTAGGTGTGCATGTCAATCAATGTAAAGCCATAAATCTGTGTGTTTTTCTTTTGGTCAGTATTTATTAATGGCAGCCTAGGGAATAACTAAGAGTTTTCCTGATCATTTGTATGAATTGTAATTAAATACAGACAGTATATTTAGACACCATCTGCATGCACGTCATTTGTTTTTTTAGGCGCAAAGATTTACGTGAAGAAATTGTCTGGTCCTACCCAGCTCCGTGGAGCTGCCAGACACGCCCCCGCATTATACAGCCAGCAGTGTACAAAAGTGGAACTCTAGACTTTCCGTGTGGTCACAAACTTAGGCTTCTACGGCTTGCCCTAGCCCACTTTCTTCTCCATTTCCTAATCTACCTACCCTCAGCCTTTCTCACTTCCATATCATCCTTGTGTTCATAGTCTTGCCGTATCCTGGTTCCTTATACTCTGTTCTGCTTGTCTAACTTTGACGGATACTTCATCTCTTGACGGTGGTATGAGTTCTCTCTATTTAACTCTGTAGCCTTCAGCCATGCAACAAGGTCCTCTCTAGTTCCCATGTAGCAATGTTTTCTGTGGATATCTTCATTCCCATAGGAAGACTTGCATCGGGGTGCTTGTGAGGGCAGTATAGCATAGTAGCAATGTACATGTAATTTAAAGTCAGACAAAACTGCATGTGAAGCTTGGCTTCTCACTAGCTTTGTAACTGGAGACATATTAAATACGCGACATTTTAGTACTTTAGTTTCTCTATCCATAATGTGGGTAACTAATAGTATCATAGAGTTGTTTTGAAAATTAAACATATACAAAGTGCCTACAATAGTGTCTGCCACTTAACTCACTATAAATGACCACTGTTATTACTAGAGGCTTCATGATAGAAGAAAACTCTGAGATAAGTATTGACAGATTGGTAGTTTGGATACCCCTATGTTGTTAAAAATATAAATCAGATTCCTTATATTTATTGTCATTTATTAATTCCAGTTTCAATACTCAGTTGACTCACTTTGAATCCTGCCAAAAATGTACCTTCTGAGCTGAAGCCAATTAAAAGAAAACTCTCTCCTTTCCAGAAGCCAAAAGCCATTTCCCAAGTGGTGCCTATTCAACCCACACACGCAAATGCAGCTGTGATGGTTTCGTCAGAGATTTTTCAGAATATCACACACCAATGTTAGCCTTAAAGAATGATACCAGGGCTCTCTGCTTCTTGGTTCATGGGGTATACCCACAAGCAAAATAGAAACAAAGCAAAGGTAGGTAGACCCACTTGGCACAGTTGATTGACTTTAATAGGTCCTGATTATGCTGCTCATATTCCATGAAATTAAAAAGCTTACAAATGTTATGAACCATTACCCTTCCATTTAAGGGAGCTTATGACATGTTAGCAACGTTTAATGAAATTCTTTTCAAAATGCCATTGGCAGACTCAATGAGATTCCATGTTGAAATTCAACTTGAAGAATTGTCTGAGGAAGTTTGTTCGCTACCTGCCTGTCTGTAATGTACGGGACCCACTTCAAGGCCAAAGGAAGTTCTTTATCAGTTAGAGGATAATTTGCAGGTATCCAGAAGTCTTTCTGCTTTAACCATGAGAGTGTTTTTCAGTTGAAGACAACATTGTAGAGACTGCCATGTTAATGTTTGTGCTTAGAGAGCACAAGAATAGCCTGTATTTTTACACAGTAATGAATTTTAAAATTTAAGTCATTTCTGTTCGATTCTGTCATTGTTTGTTGACAATCTAAAGCATTCTAGTGAATATTCCAAAACGTTATTGCCTGCCCTGTCTTTGATGAGCCATTACAGTATAATTTGGGAAATAAACATTTGTTCAATAAGACAGTTAAAGCATAAGAAATGAGATGATTAAATCCTAGATTATATGATACTTATTATTTATATAGTAAAAGTTAAAGAAATAAAAATACTGCAGTGAGTTGAGGGAGAATATTTTTAAAGAATAAGAAAGATGAATATGAGACATAAGTAATTTAGAGATCGTTGGTTCTTTCTGTTAAACAGTCTTTCATTTTAACTTTTACAATGGGGATATTTAATGGCAATATTCATTTGTCAAGGTACTATCTATATCACCATCTTGTTGGTGATATTCTCCCACTACTTTTTGAGATCTTATGGGTCAAGAAGGATGCTGTGTACTTTATATGCCTGTGACAACAATTCTCCTGACATTCTTATAAGGTCATTTATATTATCTCCTTTTACGGGAGAAAGATGAGATGCTAAATAGTTAGGTGTTGGTCTTAGTATGTGGAGCAGCTGGAATTCAAATTTAGGTATGAACTACCCCAAAGTGTATATTTTCTTGATATCAATCTGCTTTAAAAAACAGATTATGTCAGGGCAGCTCCATTGTGAACTCTTTGCAGGTAAAAGTCCTGTTATAGGACTTATTCGCCATTGTATTTATTTGTCCATGACAGTGCTTGGCACTCAATAAATAGAGAATTACTATATAATTCATATATTAAATAATCACAACTCATAACAATTAAAATGCAACTTTATTTTGTCATCACTATTCCTTTGAGGTTTTTTTTTTTTGTTTTTTTTTAATGACAAGGGGTATGGTGTGGAGGGAATGTTTTCTTCTTCCTCCCACACAAAAACGTAGACAGTTCCTTGTGTATTTTCTTTCCGATGAAAGGTGGTGAAAAGTCTGGTGGCTCATTAAGAGACAAAATGCAGCCTCTGTCCCAACATTTTTTAACATTTCTTCTAAAACACGAGTGCCTCAAACCTCATTCAAAGCTATTATTTTTTTTTTTTCCCCTCAGATATAGCCTTGACTTGGTGGCTCTCTGCCTTTGGCTGTCTGTGCCCTCATCACCTTCTGACTTGCGAGCTGCTGTCCATAGTCTTAGACCCTACCAGGAGAGTAGTAATAATGGAGGATGAGGCAGTTCTTGCTTGGCTGGGTGACTTTGTACTTCTGGGACTGGTAAATATTTAAGCAGACTTTCTCCCTCATGAAGGTTTTTTGGGTTCTTTGGAAATTTCTGGTCTTGAAACTGCAAAACATCTCCTACAGCACCTCCGGGAAAAGGCAGTGAAGCATTCTGTTCATTAACAGACTGTTTTGCCCTGTCATTCTATTCCATGTGGAAACTTCTTGCCTCCCAGAAGTCACCTTAGGTAGGACTTTATATGTCTCCATGACAGCACTGTCTCCCTCTTGGCCCACCTGTGTTTTGTGAAAAATGATCATCCATCTTTTACCTGAAAAACTCTGAGAGTATCAGCTCTCCCTGAAGTAGGAGCCCTCTCCTGCCTCTAGTACCTTCTGCATTCCTGTTGGGAAGTCTATGGTGACTTTGGTGATAGAGAACACATGTCAAGATATTAGACTGGATTCACTGAAGCCTGTTCTCACTGGGCTTGAGGTTAGAAGGTAGCAGCCACCTTCCAAAATATATATATTAACAATTTCCCTTTCCTCCATCCCCTTGGCCCTTATATCTTCTTGAAACCAGTGAGAGTGTTCTTTGATACTTCCTCTATCAAATCTTCCTATTTTATCTGGTGCCTTATGTTGGAATTTTACATCAACTTTATCTTCATGCTTGGTCGAAACCACATTTTTAACATCCTCCTAAACGTGCCCTGTGATTGGCTGACTTTCACAGTAAAACTGTTTGATGTGCTGCCTTAGCTAGTCCAATCCTATTCTGTATACAAGGTATTCACACATGATGGAAGGAAGAAAATGTTGGTAATCACCCAAGATGCACAAGTGAATGGAAAGAAAAATAAAGATGCTAGATAAATAAAGTAAAGTGGCTAGATACTTCTGCTTTCTCCTTTTCTGCCTTCTCACGGCTCTGGGCCTGGAGAGACACACTGACTTTTCTTCCTGTTAAGGGTTAAGTGAACAAAAGATGATTTATCTTTTCCTTGCAGCCAGTTTTCTGTGGGCCTGTTCTGGTGGTTCTGGTGGAGCTTTCAGAAGGCATTTTGGTCAATGATAAATCCTTCTTGGCTTTCTCAGAGCCCCAGGGTCTCTAGAATAATATATTTGGCAAAAATTACCATTGATTAAAGGTAAGCTAAGTGTTTGGCTGAAGTTGCTTCCATTGGAGGACAACTCACTTTATGTTTTTAAGGAGGGAAAGCGTGTATTTGAATAGATAAGAAAACTGCAATGAGAGAATGCTGTTTCTAATGGAACTAACCTAGAATTCAGAGTTGAATGTTTTCTGTTTTTCTTTTTGTTGCTTTTCTTTGATACCTTCCTTTGTTGACTCTGTTATCCTGGAGAATTTGAAAATGTAGGTCAGGAATGTCTTTTTCGTTCCGTGTACCTGGCGACTTCTCTCTCATGATTGACTGGAGATACAAACTGTGAGTTTTCAGCCATCATAACCCATTGTCTCTGCTCCTAGAGTTCTATGCTCTAGTGTCTGCTCTAGCCTCTGCTCTGAGTGTCTTATACAGAGCAGGTATTTAGCAAGTTTGTGGACTTAATATTTTTGGACTTAATGCGAATTAAGTCACCTTCATTTCTTCTCACCTGTTTTGCTTGGTATATAACACTTAAGGAAACCTCTGAGTTCTTTCTCCTTACCTAGGATTATGTTAAGTGTTTGAATACATTTTATGGCCCAGAGTAGATGCTGAATAAATGATTATTGCATAAATAGCAGAGTTAAGGAAGGAAGAGAGGAGGAACTGGGGAACAGAGGCACACCCTCTCTTGTGATATTTTGCCCTAGCTCAATATTGCAGGTTCCACACTGTCCCTTCATTGTTTCAGAATTTCTCTGTTCCATTCTTAATTCATTTTCGGGCAATTCCTAATTAGAATTTAATTTAACCTGGGGGGTGTAGATAACAGCTAACAGTTTTATATATTATGCTCAAGGGATGTGTGCATTGCAGCTAAGCACAAAAGGATTCAAAAATCAAAATCCTATCTTGGGCACTTTGGCAGAGCCTTTGGGGAGACTCTGACAGAAGGTGCCCTGAGGTCCTTCTAAAATTATGGCAAACAAACACCACATACTTTGCTGATATCTGTGTCTAATCTTCGTGTATTGGATGGTCCTTCTCAGTACACAAAGGGAAGGAAGGGGTGTATCTGGACTGGGAAGACTTAGGTCTCCCTCGTTACATGAGTTCCAGCTCTGCTGTGTGTATATATATTTATACATACACATACACACATATGTATATATATCCACACACAAATATATATACACACATACACACATGTACAATTTTATATGTATAATATGTAATTTTTATCCTTATTTCAATAGTTTCGGGAGCACAGGTGGTTTGAGGTTATGTGAACAAATTTTAGTGGTGATTTCTGAGATTTTGATGCATTGATCACCTGAGAAGTATACACTGTACCCAGTATGTAGTCTTTTATCCCTCACTCCCTCCCTCCCTTCTCTAAGAGTCCTAATAGTCCATTACATCATTCTCATGCCTTTGTGTCCCCAGAGCTTAGCTCCCGGTTATCAGTGAGAATATATGATATTTCATTTTCCATTCCTGAATTACTTCACTTAGAATAATGGCCTCCAGCTCCATCTAAGTTGCAGCAAATGACGTTATTTCATTCGTTTTTATGGCTGAGTAGTATTCCATGGTATATGTATACCACCTTTTCCTTATCCGCTTGTTGAATGATGAGCATTTAGGTTGGTTCCTATATTTCCAATTGTGAATTGTGTTGCTATAAACATCCTTATGCATCTACCTTTTTCATATAATGATTTCTTTTCCTTTGAGAGGACACTGAGTTGTGGGATTGCTAGATCGAATAGTAGTTCTACTTTTATCTATCCTGCTATATTTTAAAGCATAGTCTTTATCTGAAGGGCAACAAGATATGTTGGAAAAGCCATGGTCTTTGGAACCAGATAGGCATGGAACAAATTGTTGAACCTGTCCAGGCTTCATTTTACTTAATTATAACATGTGAATATGACTTTATGGAATCACAAACCTTATAAGTATCATGCAGAACACTAAGTGAACACACTTTCTCTTTTATATATGCCACCTTTGAAAATATAAACAATTGTCAGTTTCATCTTTAGTGAAAGAAACAAGTTCTGAGAGGTTTTTGATTCATCCGTAGTTGTAATGGTAGTTAGGACTTCGAACTCTGAAGGCCTTGACTCTAAAGTTGATATTTTTGAGTATGATGTTACATTGTCTAGTTGTTTCAGACTCGATATGGCTGTAAGTAAGATAAAAATATTATATGTAAAGCACTTGCTATGGTTCCTAGTTCACCTAGGTACCGAAGTGGTAGAAAGCTATTATTATTTGTTACTTTGTTTGGGATCTTTCCGTGTGTTTAATAGCTAGTCATTTAGTGGGAAGTAAGAATTACTCTCTGGGGCAAGGACTGGCATTAGGTTTTTGTTTTATTTTATTTTCTTCGTACTTATATCTGTGGCAGTGCTAGAAACTAACAGGGCTAGAGAGAAGAAATGTCTCTCTCTAGAAATGTCTATTTAAATGCATAATTTAAATAGGCATTTAACACCTAGTTCCTCCCTGAATATTTACATGAAAATCCTGGGCCTTAAATGCTTCTGAGCCTTGGTAGACTTTACACTTGTCGTTAATTTAACAAGTATGCATTGATTCTTATTTCACATAGTTTGCTGCTTTGTCTCAGCACATATCAAAGTATTGATCAAATCCTAATGAGCCACATTCTCTATGGTGGAAGCAGTACTGCAGAAGTGTGCCTTTTACCCAATTGCCTTGCCATCAACATGGTGGTCCTGATTAATTTTGATGGCAGGCAGTTGATCATTTTTCCCACAAAGATGTATTGACCATTCCCTGAGTGCTGGCCAGGAGGCTATGGGCTAGGGATATAATTTTTTAAAAGATAAACATTTTCCTGCTTCCATGGAGTTAACAATCTAGTGGGGAATATAAACAACAGTAAACAAGTAAGTATCCACTTTGCTAAGACTATGATGTGATGTAAGGAGAAACTAATCTAGATACTGTTCTTATGGAAGATATCTCTGAGACCCACAGAAGCTAGCCATGGCAAGAATAGAGAGAATTTCAGGCCGAAGGAATGTGAATGCAAAATTTCTGAAGCAAAGCACTTGCTCTCTAGGCTCAAGGAGCAGGAAGAAAAAGCTAATGTGATCAGACAAGTGGTAACACGAGAATTGTGCAAGTTGAACAAGGCCATGTAGGTTATGTTGGAGGGCTGGGGTTTTGCCCTAATCAGCTAGAAAGTCTGAAGAATTTTAAGCTGCCAGAAGGTGAGTACAGATCTTACAAACTTGATTATGGCTAATGTTTTAAAACAAATGTACCTTAGAGTAACAAGGGTACGAACAAAGAGTTCAGGGAGGGAGCTCCTCGGTGGTTCAGGTGAGAGACAATGGTAATTCCCAATGGGATGGTGGCAGAAGAGGTGGAGAGTTGAAAGATTTGAGAAATATTTTAGAGGTATGGTTGACAGGAGCTGCTGACATAACCACTGGGAACAAGGACAGCAAAAGAAAGGGAAGAATAAAGGATGACTTTTTTTTTTTGGAATTTTTTTTTAAAACAAATGTGTGTTAGTCTTGCCTAGGTCATAAACTAAGTTTTTAGCATTGATGGATGGTGAGGAAGGGATGCATCATAAGAAGAAAAGGGAAAGGGGATCTAACATTTATGGAGACCCTAAAGTCTGTCAGGAATTATGCTAACTTTGTATATGCTATTTAATCTTCCACTTTATAGAAATCCTACAAAATAAAAATCATGACTTGCACATTTTACATACGATCTAGTGAATCTTTAGAGAAGCTAAATAACTCACCAAAGGTCATAGAGTTGGCAAATACAGGAACCAGACATTGACACTGATCTCCAAAGTGTCTTTTTTGTCCCCACAACATTATAGTATTTCCCAAGGCTAAAATAATGCCATACAGCTTGGTATTTTCTTGCTTGAAAAGTGACTAGTGTTGTGCTAGGTGTCTGTTGAGTGTTCATTATATACTGGTTAAATTTAAGATCAGTGCAAACATTTGACTTTCTTGAAATGCCAAATGTTTCTAAGGCAAGTGAACCTAAAATAATAAAGTGTATTTCAAGGTGGATTGATCAAAATAGTAGACAAGCTATTAATTGGCAAAGTTAGGGGGAATAAAATAAGATAAGTTCCTGAAACTGTGGAGAGGAGTTTACAAAGAGTAAGACAACAGGTGTAGTTGGAAAGGTGGGTCTGTGGGTTTTTCTGGAGGAAGAATAGAGTATCAACTTAAAAAAATATTTGGGCAAAGCACACTGTTTTTCAGATTTATAAAACCCCCATCACTCTTTTTTGTGTTAATTCAACCATTTTAGCTATTTATAATAACTGTTGTGCCCTTCAAGGTAGTTGAGTTTGCATTGGATATATTAAACATAGTCCCC
Organism: Cacajao melanocephalus; assembly: GCA_963573385.1. Taxonomy (NCBI): domain Eukaryota; kingdom Metazoa; phylum Chordata; class Mammalia; order Primates; family Pitheciidae; genus Cacajao; species Cacajao melanocephalus. Next base: position 20,534 of record CAUYLG010051410.1, on the reverse strand, counting down.
TTTGAATTCTACATCTAGATGCAAGAATTTATCAGAATGATTTATCTAAATTTTACGAGTGCAATTTGACTTTTTAGAACCAGAAGGGCAACCAGCTTTCTGGAAAAAATCAAGTTAAGCCCTCTTTCATACACTGCTAGGCGATATGCATTACACATATTCATGCAATGCTCCTAGTAACTCAGTGAAGTAGGTACTATTATTATTCCTATATTATAGGTGAGAAAACAGGAGAGTGAACCTCAGAGAGATGGAGTAGCTTGTCTTAAAGCTTGTGAGCTGCACAGCCAGCATTCTCACTTAGACAGTGTGACTTCAGAGCAAGCCTCAATCTCTATTCTTTGCGCCTCCCCTTAGCAATAACCAAATCCATAGGTTCTGCTTTGCTGCTTTGCAACACTGGCTCAAAATAAAGAATTATCTGGAATATCACAGCAGATCATGGGCAATGGCAGAGAAATTCCAAATCAGAAGAGCCAGGCACTTCTTCATAGTCTTTTGAGATCAGAACCTGCAGACCATGTAATCTAGGTATGTGAATTCAGGTAAACAGAGGCAGGCATCTCATAACAAAAACACAGAAATCTGCGTGAGGGCAAGGTCAGGTCTAGAATCCAAAGAAGATCCTGATTCTAAGAAACTTCTCAAGACAGAAGCTACTTTATGATCTATAGATAAAAAAGCTTGGCTGGTTTCATCTAAACCAGTGTTTCTCAACCTCAGCACTTTGGATGTTTTGGGCTGAAAGATTCTTTATTATGGAGGGTGTTTTGTGCACTCTAGGATCACTGGCTTCTACCCGGTATGTGTCAGTAGTACCCCTAACCCAGATACCACTACGCTAGTCATGACAGTTAAAAAAAAAAAAAAACAAAAAACAACTCTTCCAGATATCCCTCCCTTATTTCCAAGCACTGATCTAGATAAAGAAAGGATGCAAGGAATTGGTTTTTTCATCTAACTGGTGCTTGCTAAGTGCTGCTCGGTTTTCAGTATCATGAAACTAGAGGTCGCTTTCCTAGTAAGGCAGGACTCTCGAAGTATAATACTAGTCTGGAGACCTCAGGCAATATGGTGCTAATATGAAAGGCATGTGCTCTAGGCTGGACTGTTCTGGGTCTAATCCGCTTCGGGCATCTTTACCTTGGGCAAGTCACTAATTCTCATTAAGCCATAGCGTCCACTCTGCAAAATAGAGATAATAATAATGCCAGACACATGGGTTTGTTGTGAGGACTTCATGGGAAAATGAATGTAAGGGGCTAGGCTAAGTGCTGGACACAAAGTGCTCAGGTGATTCTTACGGTTGCTGATATCTTCACCTCTTCATCCAAGGGGACCCAGAAATAACCTTTGATCCTCCAAGCCTGCAGTATTAGAAACCACGTTTATGGCTCTCCTTTTAGGGTAAAAGTTAAATAAGTGGCTAGTGAAGAGTTGTTCTCCTGTGATTATAGGGAAACTTTTTCATAAACTCTGGTAGACCCTGTGGAGTCAGTCCAAAGAGTGGACTGGCTCAGCTTCCACTGCAGTTTTGTGATTAAAGGATTTAGGAGATTAACAGCATCTCTTCAGGAAGCAACTCAGAGAGCTCAGTTGGGCGTATTCCAGTGAAGAGTTTTCTGAATTAAATCTCTTCTCTGAAAAGCAAGATGTGTTTGTATATAGAAGTGAGAAAGAGGACCAATGTCAAGTTAACAAGGAGTTGGATACCCAGCGTAAGCAATATCCCTTAGTCTGGGTGATATTAGCAAGAATATCAAAAATAGGCAAAAAACAAGTTGCATCATTATTCTTCCTTTCTTTAGTTGGGAAAAGTTTGAATATCATGTGATAAAGAGCTAGCTAAATAGCTTGCCTTCTCATGCTTAGTTCTGTGAGTAATTTTCTGTGGGAACTTTGGTGGATCACTCAACCTACCTAGAAATAAGGTTACCTCTCAATTGAATAAGAGGATTATTTGAGAACTGCCAGATTGTGAAATCTGAAAACTGCCAAGTCAGAAAATCTGAAATGTGTAACTTTGCCAAATTATGTGAGAATTGCCACTCAACATAAGCTCCAACACCGAGCCCACTTCCTATGTGTACCTACCATGCTGGCCATAGGGTAGCACATGGGAAGTGTTGGTGGACGGAAATGCCTTGCTGAATCATGCCACGTGAATATCGCAAAGTGATCACTGGAGAAGCAATAGGTTGTCAGAATTTATTTTGGTCAATGTTATAAATTTCCCAAGCCTTAAGCTTAAGGCTACAGCCTGGGCAGCAACCCAGGCTCAGAAGAACTCCTCCAGGTAGCATAAATGTTTGTGGTTCAGTTTCTAGTCATTTCTGATCTTGCAGGTCTGGAACATCTGTATGGGAGTAGTGCTCTTTCTCCAATCCATATTTCTCAATCTTATCCTTCCAACCAATCCAGAATAAGGGTTCCAGAAGGTTCTAGAGTACAAGATAGGCTATGGATGATCAGGAGAGGCACTTTCTTCATTCCTCAGGGCTAAAAGTAAATACTTTCTGAATTATGACTACCACTACAGACTGGGGACAGGACAATATTGTAGTAAGGGTTTTCCAGGGACTGGAGGAAGAATCTAGCAAAGGATGAAGAGAAAAGAAAGGGTCATTTATCAAGGGCAGGAAATAAAGGAAGCTTTTTCTGCATTACCTAGGATCTCAGGTTCAGCCCCTACATGAGGTCTCTCATGCAGCGTTTGCCACCCCAGTGTCTTCAGAGTGTTGAGTCTAAGGGTCTTCAGGTGAATGTGTATATTCTCATCGATCTTAGGCATCACCAGGATCTATTGTTTGTCACTTGAAAACACTGAGTTTTCTATCAAATTTGAAATAAATACAGTATTAATGTGTTGGCAGCAACAAACAGACTAGCAAAACAAAAGTAGACGTCAGAATGGAATTATCTTCTGCCAAAAAGTTAGCAGGAAGGTAGGCTTTTTTAGAAGGCCAAAAAAATAAATAAAAACAACTCACGCTAAACAAGAACAAGATTTTTCCCGTAAATATGGGCATTGAGCTGTTTTGGCAAGAGGTAACAGTGATGATGATGATTTTGTATCATAAGCTTTAACATGCACTCAAAGGTATGTACATGAATAGTAGTAACAATAATACTAATCACTGGTATTATCATTGACCACGTTAACTTGCTCATATATTGATTGTCTCCTTTATCTTAACAAGCACTTGGAACTGGATGTTAACAACATCATTTCTCAGAAAAGGAAGTATCATCTTAGCAAGATGAATTGACTTGCCTAAGGTTATGTAACTAGTTTGTGGAGGAGTCCAGGCATTCTTCTGACTGGGTAACCTCTTCAAATGCTGGCTAAGCCACTGACTTGGATGTTCTATATCCTTTCAGCATGTCCGTTTCTTTGACTGTTCAATGATGAGGTTAGACCAGATAGTTCTTCAAATCCCTTCTTTCTTTAGTATCTCTTTATTCCTCTAAGTAGTGAGTCATTTTGTTTGTGTTTGTCCCATGAAATTAGATATCTTGTAATAAGACTTCTATGTGTTTTCACTTAATATGGAGGGGCAGTATACCACCCTACAACTAAACTTGTCAAAAAGTAGTTTTTTTCCAATTACAACAACCGTCAAAATTGACAAATGGGATCTAGTTAAACTAAAGAGCTTCTTCACAGAAAAAACAAAACGAAACAAACAAAAAAACCTATCATCAGAGTGAACAGGCAACCTACAGCATGGGAGAAAATTTTTGCAATCTATCCGTCCGACAAAGGGTTCATATCCAGAATCTACAAAGAACTTAAACAAAATTTACAAGAAAAAAGAAACAAACCCATCAAAAAGTGGGCAAAGGATATGAACAGACACTTTCTCAAAAGAAGACATTTATGTGGCCAACAAACATATGAAAAAAAGCTCATCATCACTGGTCATTAGAGAAATGCAAATCAAAACCACAGTAAGATACCATCTCACGCCAGTTAGAATGGCAATCATGAAAAAGTCAGGAAACAACAGATGCTGAAGAGGATGTGGAGAAATATAAACGCTTTTACACTGTTGGTGGGAGTGTAAATTAGTTAAACCATTGTGGAAGACAGTGTGGCAATTCCTCTAGGATATAGAACCAGAAATAGCATTTGACCCAGCCATCCCATTACTGGGTATATACCCAAAGGATTATAAATCATTCTACTGTAAAGACACGTGCACACATGTGTTTATTGCAGCACTGTTCACAATAGCAAAACTTGGAACCAACCCAAATGCCCAATGATACATTGGATAAAGAAAATGTGGCACATTCCATGGTTGGAATACTATGCAGCCATAAAAAAGGACGAGTTTATGTCCTTTCCAGGGACATGGATGAAGCTGGAAACCATCATTCTCAGCAAACTAACACAGGAACAGAAAACCAAACACCACATGTTCTCATTCCTAAGTGGAAGTTGAACAATGAGAATACGTGGACACAGGGAGGTGAACATTATGCACTGGGGCCTGTCGAGGGGTTGGGAGCTAGGGGAAGTGTAGCATTAGGAGAAATACCTAATGTAGATGACTGGTTGATGGCAGCAAACCACCATGGCACGTGTACATCTGTGTAACACATCTGCACGTTCTGCATGTGTATCCCCAAACTTAAAGTAGAATTTAAAAAAAAAGAAGAAAAAAAAAGTACTTTTTTATAATACAATGAAAGGTAAGAGAAGTTTATCAGGAGCAGTGGATTGGCATGAAGTCTGTAGCCTCAGATTTCTAGTCCCAGCACTGCCACAGTTTCCGTGGTTGTGAACAAGATGCTAAGCCTCTTAAGGGCAAAGGTTTGTCATCTAGCACAGCAGTCCCTAACCTTTTTGGCACCAGGGACCAGTATTGTGGAAGACTATTTTTGGATGGATGGGAGTGGAGGTTGAGGGGTGAGAAGGAGTTGGGGGATGGTTTTGGAATAAAACCGTTCTACGTCAGACCATCAGGCATTAGACTCTCATAAGGAGCATGCAACCTAGATCCCTTGCATGTGCAGTGGGTGTGTTGGCAGCAGCAAACAGGCTAGCAATGAGAACAGACTATGAGAATCTAATGCCACTGCTGATCTGACAGGAGGTGGAGCTCAGGCAGTAATGCTCACTCACTGGCCACTCACCTCCTGCTGTGCCAGCTGGTTCCCTGTACCTGTCTGCGGCCCAGGGGTTGGGGACCCCTGATCTAGCAGATGGGTACCACAGGTGCCAGCTTGTCACATGTGATTTGGAAATGGGAGTATGGATATGTCTGCAGGAAGCCCAGTATTGGGGACATTCAGAGTGTTGAGGACACAAAATACATGGAGTAGAGAAGTATTCCACAGCAGCAAATCTGGCTTCAGCTCCCGGTTTTATGACAAATTATCCAGGGTGTCAAGTGGGTGTCAGTTTCTTCACTTAAAAAATGGCAGCATTAGTCTAGATCAGCATTTCTAAACCTAACAAGAATAAATGTTCCTCAAAAATGTCTGAGGGACACACATTTAGAAAACACAGCACACTCTTATCTCCCCCTTGGATATTAGTATGACTATATTCTGACATGCTCTGCAATAAAGAAACACATCTACTTTTATTTATCTCATTTGCCAAATTAAGTTGACCATGGAATGCTGTATTCTGGAATATGTGTTAATCCCCTAGCAGACACTTTGGAAAATTCAGGATTCGATGGTATCATTTTCTGAAGGTTTGTAAAGAGAGATTATCTGTTGGATGGTTATATCTACAAATGTTGGGAATTACTTTCTTCTACTCTTCTGACTTGTTTCTCTCTGTCCCTCATGAAGTTAAATTTGCCTTCTTAGTGTGAGGGCCAGCAGGTATGTAGATGTGTGCACGTTGTATTTTATTAGCAAGATTTTTGAACACCAATGAACCTACTACCATGGTAGATTCTACGGACGATGGAAGAACAGTAGACAGTATACTTATTTAACCTCCATTGTGTACCCAAGAAAGAAATCCTAGTGCTGGATGACTTTCAGATTATTTTATCTCATTGAAGCCGGTGACCCTAATGCTATAGAAGGAAAACAAATGAGATCATGGTGGGTCAAGATAATTAGAGAAAGCTTTATGGAATAAGTGAAATTTCGTATACATCTTGAAAATATGTGAAATTTGGTCTTGTCAGGTAGGAATTATATGGATTCCTAGAATCCCTAGACTAGAATGGAGCTAAAATTTGAAAGGCAGGAGAAGTTGTAACTTGACTTGTTACAGTGAACCCTAGCAGCTATCGTAAGCATTCAGGCAAAGAAATAGCATGGGATAAGTAAAAGTTTTGGTGGAGAGGAAGCTAAGCGGTAAAATCGGTAGGAGGCCCTTGATGTAATCTCAGGAAAGGCAACTAGATATAGGAAGGCACTATCAGGAAGAAATACACTGGATTTCAAGTAAGAAAAATTGAACTATGTCACAATTCTCTTATTTAAAACAATTTCCATCTGTATAAATATTCATAATCTATTCACTTATTTTAAAGTAGTTGCATTTGTTTGTGGTACCCCTCTGCTTCAGCTGCCCATTTACCCTCTATAGAGGCAATTGCCAGTGTCTTTTTCATCCTTCTGGAATAAGTTTCTCAGCCTCAGAACTATCATAATACATTTGGGGCCAGATTTCTCAATTTTGTGGGGACTGTCCTGTGCATTGTTGGGTGTTCAGCAGCATTCATAGCCTCTTACCCAGTAGATTTACATAGCACTCCTGCCCCCTCTGTTGTGACAACCAAAAATTTTTCCCGACCTTGCCATATATCCCTTGGGGGACAAAATCACCCTGGTTGTGAATAATTATTCCAGAGATGTTTTGTAAAGAGGAAATTACTGTTCCAAAAGATAGAAGCAATGATGATATGATTTGTATATAAATAAAAGACTGGGAAGACTGAAAATTGGTTTCGAGGACTGAGGCTTGTATAACTATAGAAGATAGCTAGAATCTGTATTAGTTACTGTGCCTTTGTCTGCAGGTATCAAATCTGTGTCCTTAAACTGGCTTGAACAAGAAGGAAATATATTAGGTCACTTGATAGGTGAAGTTGAAGCAAATCAGACTCCAGGTTTCACTGATTTGGTAGTACACGATGTCGTCATGGACTCAGTTGCTTTCTAGGCTTTGGGCCTGTCACCCATAGCATTGGGCTGGTTTCCTGCAGTGTCATAAGATGCTATTGGCAGCAGCTGTGTCTAACTGCTTCTTTATTTATGTCCAATTATAGACACATAGTCTGAGTCACTAAAGATTGAGAATGCTTCTTTCCCAGAAACCACTAGGAATCTTCTTTTCATGTATTAATGGCCCAGATGGACTTAGCAATCCATCCCACCCCCATACCTTACTCTTTCACTGGCAAGATGAATATGCTCAGCTTTGTAGACTAGAAGTCAAATGTCCCCTTACCAACTTTGGAAGGAGAAGAGTTAATCAGAAAAGTATGAAATATGGTGAGTTCAGTGTGGTACCTCATGCTTTTTGAGCTGGTCACCATTTAGGTAGATTATGTTTGGGTGAGTGAAAGTACCAAATTGAATACAAATTGGTTCATACAAATTGGAAACACCCAGAAAAATCTGCTGAGAGACAAGAGTATATGGGGTTAAATACCATAATCCTGGGGGAAATTGGATATTGATAATTAAGTCATAGTTTAAGAACTTTGGTCTTGATTCTAAACACAGCTGACTCAGCTACCTGCTGGGCATGTGATCTTGGCCAAGTCACTTTTCCTTTCTGTGTATTGGTTTTCTTATTTGTAAAATTCAGAAGATAAGACCGTCCTTATAACACTGACATGGGTGGGCTAGATGAAGCAGTGTTTGCAGAGTGCTGAATCAAGTGACAGGCACCTGAGCACATTAATACACAGTTACTGGTGATGGTGAGTGAGGCCATTTCCTTTGAGCTGGGAGGAATAAAAAGAGTCCACAAAAGGAAAGGGAGAGCTCTGATCCTGCAGGAGGAGATGACTGTGCAGAGCGTCCTTGAGAACATTAAATAATGTTTTAAAATACCGTGTCTCCAGGTAAACATCACAGCACTTTCAAATTTCATTCAGCCTTGAGCTCCTTAAGGTTCTGTCAACTTAGAATACTTGCCAGTTCAGAGATCGCACTGCTTAGATCATCCCTCTCCTCCCAGCACCTCATTTCCTTCCCTGTATCAAAAGACAAAATTCAGTTGTGCAAACTCCAAAAATAAAAAAAAATTCCACCTAAATCTGGGAAAAATATTCAGCATTTTAGGACTATTTAACATTCTATACACATTTAAATATGATATTACCTTGCCCAAGGTATGATATCATCTTTGATCACAGATTGGTACTGAGGGAAAACATCTGTCCCATGGGATTTTTCCATTAAACAAGATATGGAGTATTTCTATCAACAAAGTAGGATAAGCTCACTTTGTGGGCCTAGATGTGAACTTTGTGGTATTCTATAGCTCTGGATTGTATAAAGCTGTTTAAAATGTTATTCTACTGTTTAACACACTTGGCTGAAACTATCCATCTCTTCCATCAAACACACATTTGTCAAGTACTACCTGCCACATGCAGGGCATGGAATTAGCTTGACACCAGTGCAAAGTGAGGATGGAGAACTAGAAGGAATGAATATTTATTAGATATGTACTGCAGTAAATGAGCTAGAAGTAAAACATGCTAGGTAGAAATATGTGTTATTTAGTCGAATGCATTTCACTAGCTTGTTGCACTTGGCCACATTCATGGCATTTGCTGTTAATTGCTGCATTAGTTTTTCTTTGGTCACATGATGCTCAGCATTCAACTGCTGAATGCACATTAATAGTTTCTCAGACTCGGTAGATCCAAGATGGCTGAATAGGAACAGCTCTGGAGTGCAGTTCCCAGCAAGAACAATGCAGAGGGTGAGTGATCACCACATTTCCAAACGAGTTTTTACTTCCCACAGACCAGGAGATTCCCAGGTGGAAAAGTATCACAAGTGTCCAGCACAGCTGTTTCAGCCAGCACAGTGGGTCTCCACATAAAAACTCACACAAATCCGGGTGGCTGTTTCAACAAGTGACTGGAATGCCTGGGAGACAGAGCCACCCATTCAACTGAAAAAAAGGGGGCTGAAACAGGGAGCCCAGTGATCTGGCTCAGCAGGTCCCACCCCTGACAAAGACCAGCAATCTGAAATGCTCTGGATTGAGAGTTTCACAGCAAGCACAGCTGAACCCAGGATGGTCCAGCTCAGTGGGGGTAGAGCATCAGCCATAACCGAGGCAGTCTGCCATTAACAAGGCAATCCACCTTTACAGAGGCAGTCCGCCATTACCAAGGCAGTCTGCCATTACTGAGGCAGACTGCCATTACTGAGGCAGTCCTAACTGTACCTCTGTAAACAAAACCACAAGGAAGTTCACACAGCAGCTGGGCAGAGCCCACGGCAGCTCAGCAACACCTCTGCTGGCAGACTATGACTAGACTACCTCCTTCCTGGGCAGGGCATCTCTGAAAAAAGGCAGCATGTCAGAAACTTATAAATAAAGCCCTACCTTCTCAGGACAGAGCACCTGGGAAAAAAGGCAGTTATGAGTTCCACTGCAGCAGACTTAAATATACTTGCCCAGAAGCTCTGAATGGAGCAACGGAGCTCCAGCTCAGCACTTGAGCTCCTGTAAGGGACAGACTGTCTCCTCAAGAGGCTTCCAGACCCCCATATATCCAAAGAAATACCTCATGAAGGAGAGCTCAAGCTGACATCTGGCAGGTACCCTTCTGGGAGGAAGATAACAGAAAAAGAAACTAGCAGCAACCCTAACTGTCTTGCAGCCACTGCAGGTGATCCCCAGGCAAGCAGGGTCTGGAGTGGACCTCCAGCAGTCCTACAGCAGAGGGTCCTGACTGTTAGAAGGAAAACTAAAACTCGGAAAGAAATAACTTCATCAGCAACAAAAAGGACATTCACTCAGAGACCCCATCCGAAAGTCACCAACTACAAAGACCACAGGTAGATAAATCCACAAAAACGGGAAGAAACCAGCACAAAAAGGATGTAAACACCTAAAACCAGAATGCCTCTCCTCCTACGATGGATCACAACTCCTCACTAGGAAGGGAACAAGGCTGGCTGGAGAATGAGTCTGATGAATTGACAGAAACAGGCTTCAGAAGGTGAGTAATAACAAACTTCTCTGAGCTAAAAGAACATGTTCTAACCCAATGCAAAGAAAAAGAACCTTGAAAAAATGTTTGATGAAACGCTTATGAGAATAAACAGCTTAGAGAAGAATATAAATGACCTGATGGAGTGGAGAAACAGCACGAGAACTTGGGAAGAATACACAAGTTTCAATAGCCAAATCGACCAAGCAGAAGAAAGGATATCAGAGATTGAAGATCAACTCAATGAAATAAAACAAGAAGGCAAGATTAGAGAAAAAAGAGTGGAAAGAAATGAACAAAGCCTCCAAGAAATATGGGATTATGTAAAAAGACCTAATCTCTGTTTGATAGGTATACCTGAATGTGACTGAGAGAATGAATCTAAGCTGGAAAACACTCTTCAGGATATTATCCAGGAGAACGTCCCCAACCTAGCAAGGCAGGCCAATGTTCAAGTCCAGGAAATACAGAGAACACCACAAAGATATTCCTCAAGAAGAGCAACCCCAAGGCACATAATCATCAGATTCACCAGAGTTGAAAGAAAAAAATGCTAAGGGCAGCCAGAGAGAAAGGTCGGGTTAACCACAAAGGGAAGCCCGTTAGGCTCATAGCAGATCTCTCCGCAGAAACCCTACAAGCCAGAAGAGAGTGGGGGGCCAATAGTCAACATCCTTAAAGAAAAGAACTTTCAACCTAGAATTTCATATCCAGCTAAACTAAGCTTCATAAGTAAAAGGAAATAAATTCCTTTATGAACAAGCAATCGCTCAGAGATTTTGTCACCACCAGACTTCAATTCTAAGCAAAAAGAACAAAGCAGGAGGCATCACACTACTGGACCTCAAACTATACTACAAGGCTACAGTAATCAAAACAGCATGGTACTGGTACCAAAACAGAGATATAGACCAATGGAATAGAACAGAGGCCTCGGAGGCAGCGCCATACATCTACAACCATTTCATCTCTGACAAAGCTCACAAAAACAAGCAATGGGGAAAGGATTCCCTGTTTAATAAATGATGTTGGGAAAACTGGCTAGCCATGTGCAGAAAGCAGAAACTGGACCCCTTCCTGATACCTTATACTAAAATTAACTCCAGATGGATTAAAGACTTAAACATAAGAACTAACACCATAAAAACCCTAAAAGAAAACCTTTGCAAAACCATTCAGGACATAGGCATAGTCAAGGACTTCATGAATAAAACACCAAAAGCATTGGCAGCAAAAGCCAAAATAGACAAATGAGATCTAAACTCCAGAGCTTCTGTGCAGCAAAAGAAACAATCATTAGAGTGAACCGACAACCAACAGAATGGGGAAAAATTTTTGCAGTCTACCCATCTGACAAAGGGCTAATATCCAGAATCTACTAAGAACTAAAACAGATTTACAAGAAAAAAAAAAAACCCATTCAAAAGTAGGCAAAGTATATGAACAGACACTTTTCAAAAGAAGACATATATGAGGCCAACAAATGTGAAAAAATGCTCATCATCACTGGTTATTAGAGAAATGCAAATCAAAACTACATTGAGATACCATCTCATGCCAGTTAGAATGGTGATCATTAAAAAATCTGGAGACAACAGATGCTGGATAGGATGTAGAGAAATACGAACACTTTTACACTGTTGGTGGAAGTGTAAATTAGTTCAACCATTGTTGAAGACAGTGTGGCGATTCCTCAAGGATCTAGAAATAGAAATTCCATTTGACCCAGCAATTCCATTACTGGATATATATCCAAAGGATTATATGTCGTTCTATTTTGAAGACATATGCACATGTATGTTCATTGTGGCACTGTTTACAATAGCAAAGAACTGGAACCAACCCAAATGCCCATCGATGATAGACTAGACAAGGAAAGTGTGGCACATATACACCATGGAATACTATGCAGCCATAAAAAACAATGAGTTTGTGTCCTTTTTAGGGACATGAATGAATTTGGAAACCATCATTCTCAGCAAACACAAAAACAGAAAATCAAACACTGCTTGTTTTCACTCATAGATGGGTGTTGAACAATGAGAACACATGGACACAGGGAGGGGAGCATCACACACTGAGGTCTGTTGGGGGAGAATAGGAGAGGGACAGTGGGCAGTGGGGAGTAGGGAGGGTGGACAGTGGGGAGGAATATCATGGGGAGAAATGCCAGATGTAGGTGATGGGGGCATGGAGGCAGCAAACCACATTGCCATGTATGTACCTACACCTATGCAACAATCCTGCATGATCTGTACAGGTACCGCAGAACCTAAAGTACAATAAAAAATGTATATATATATATATATATAGAAAAATATTGAGACGGTTTGAGACTGTTAACTATATATACATGTGCTTTTAAGTATTTATATATGTATGTATCAATATATGTAATGTTAAAAAAAAAAAAAGTTTCTCAGACTCTTGGCTTTCTATGCCATTGCCTAAACTCATGGAGCCAATAAGCAGTCAAACTGAACTTCTACTTCATAGCTTTCTAACCATGGTCCCCAAACCCTTTCTACTAAATAAAATCTGCTTCAGTGATGGCTCAAGAAGTAGTCACTGCCATCAGGAAATTTACCATTCCATAGAAAAGTGGAAGCTGAACACAAATAACCCTTATCATCATAAAAATAGTAACTAAGAATATTGAATTATTCTGTAAGCCACGTACCACTCCAAATGCTTTGAATACATAAACCCTCCTGTTTTCAGGCAAACTGCCATGAGGTTTCTACCATTATCATACCAACTTCACAAATGGAGAAGCTGATGTGCAGAAAACTTACATAAAATCTGATACAGGGAGGTAGAAAGAAGTGCATCCAGGATTTAAAACCAGGAAGTCTCTTTTATAGCTCATAATCACATTGCTACCTCTGATAACCACTTCACGAGGTTACAAGTGATACGGAGGCTACAGGAATTGTCGATAAGTTGTATTTCTTATATGAGTAAATGGGCAGGGCATTGGGGTAGGAAATGGGATTTGGTCTGATCTTTAAGGAACATTGGTTGTGCAGAAGTGGGGGAAATGGGCATTCTACGAGAAGAGCTTTCTGGTGATGAGCAGAAAGGGAAGAGATGCTGCTGCTGAGATGAGCTAAGGGTTTCACAACACTTCTGCAATAAGCCATAGAATGGTCTTGTGCCCCTCCTTACCCATTCTCACTGCAGCTATCGCTGCCTGTGTGAGCCTGGGGCCTGTCAGTGCAGCCCATGAGAGCTGAGTTTATGACCATTGATTTACACTCAGATCCCTCAGTCCACAGATACATCACCAAGCACTCCGGCTTCTAAAGTCAGTGAAGAGAGGTTTATGACTCAATTTTATTCGTTTGCTTGTGCAGACAAGTGGCTTCAGTTGTGGAGGAGTTGTTTGAGATAAAACATCATTATTCCCTCTCTCTGAGCCCAAACTCTTGGCTTGTAGTTACCTTTGAGCTAAGGCTCAAACTAAGGACCTGGTTGAGAACTGTTCCTTTGTGCACAAAAGAAGGTCACTTATTAGCTACTAGAAATTTAAGAATTGGAGGCATAATGCTTTTTAAAGGAGATACTAAAGGATGCAGGAATAAGCATGCAGTGCGAAGATGTCACTGTAATTGTCACTTTGCTTTTCTGCCTTTGTAGGTCATCTTGTTGGCTTTCATTTCTCAAGAGAGACATCTTATTTAGTATACATGTTTCTTTACCACCTGGCTGTCTCAGTCTTTCAGTATTCCTCCATACACTCATTCCTCCTTACATGCATTCTTCACACTAGATAGGATCCTCCCCCAAGCCTTTTCTGACCTTGTTGCCACACTTGCCCTGTCAGCTCTTTAGCCCTGGACCCTTTAACACAATCATCTCCTACCTCAAGGGCTTTGCACCTCTTGTTCTTGCTACCTGTGGTGTTTTTAGCTGAGATATCCACCTGTCTCCTCCTTCACTTTATCCAGATCTCTGCCAAAATTGTCACAATTTCAGAACTCCTTTTCTATGAAAGCTATGCCATTGCCAACAAATGCCATTTTGGTTTTTTCCTAAGACTTCTTCCCACAGAACTTGTTATTTTCTTATTTAGCGTTTGTCTGTCTCATCACAACCATTCCCTACACACTCACATACACACACTCTCCCTGAATCCTCTCCTATCATCATCCATAGTCTCACTCTCACAATGTTGCAGACAAGTATGTCCTTCCTGGTCTCTCTTCTCGAATGTGTATGTTCATGGGAACGGGGCTGGGTTGTTTTTTTCTGAGGGGGGCCGGGGGCAGTGGATGCATCTTTAATGCCTAGGACAGTACCTAGCACATGATGAAAATTTGACAGTCAATGAAAAAACAAAAGGGAAAAAGGAAGTAGAGGAGGAAAAAATAGGGAGGGATAAAAACAAAGGAAGAAAGAAGTCATACATGATCTTGTTTTTTTTTTTTCATGTATGTTAACTAAATGTGGTTACAGTGACTTCAGGTTCTTAGAGCTACTTCCCATGGTCTAGCGATGCTGCTATCAATGCTTGCTAAAAACATCCCTGACACAGAAGTTACCACTTCCTGACATTCTCATTCCATGCATTCTCACATTTTGCTTTTGCTATGGCTTCTACCTGTTTTCTCCTGTTTGTCAAAGACCTGACAAAAAGATCATCTCCACCAGAAAGCCTTTTCTAACCGACCTGAAAAAATGGGACTCTTGTTTATCTTCCTATTCACTCGAACTGATCACTTGTACCAGGGCATTTGATTTGGCTTGTTTAACCTTAAGGAAGGATGGCATCTGTTATGCACTGCCCAGGTCTTTGTCCATAGCATGGGCATCTGTAAGCAGATCTTCCCCTCTGAAGATTTGCCATTCAAATTTGGAGCATCAGTGAGAACTCCCCTCCCCACTGCTCATGCCACAGACACACAGCACATGTTTCTCTCTAGCACTGTATTTCCCTCTTCATTTACCCTGATAACATTAGGAGGGTGAGTGCCTATAAGGTAAATGTGCAAATAGGTTTCCTCTTGGTGACCAACTCAGATAAATTGGTCATGTCTGCCTTGAGAAGATGTGAAACTGTCTGAGCACAGTGAGAAAGTGAGCAGTTATCAGTTAGCAATGCCTGCCCTAGGCACAACAGTGGGGATGTGGTGATACCATGGTTCATGTTTGCCATCCCTTCCCTGATAGAATCTAACAATCTCTATGTTTGTAACCAAATAAGTCACAGCAATTATGCTTATATTGCTCATTGATCTTTTATTAGAGTCAAGTCCAAACAGAAGACTTTTCTTTGCCTGCCACATTGTACAAATGAGGACAAATAGATTTGAAGTCCCTGTGAATGGAGGAACATCCTACCATTGTAAGAATAAGTGTCAGCTCATTTGAAAATATGGATATCCTCCTGCAGTCATTCTAGGATACCACATCTGTTATTTCTTCCTGAGATAGAATAATATTATTAATGATAATAATACAAATAAAAGTAGTATATACTGTTATATAGTAGGGCACAGCTGTCCTCCATTTTTGTCTTCAGCCAAAAATATTTTAGATTTGTTTTCAGAATCGCTTTTCATCCATTGCTGTAAACCTGTCCCAAATCTCACTTCACCTTTTGCTCCTTCCACCTTAAAGAGTACAATGTTAGTCCATTAAGTGTTGTTGTAAGGAAATACCCAAGGCTGGGTAATTGCTGAAGAAGAAAAAGGCTTCCTTGGCTCATGATTCTGATGGTTGACAAGTTCCAGATTGAGCATCTGCATCAGGTATGAGCCTCGGGCTGCTTCCAAAAGGTGAAGAGGAGCCAACCTGTGTAGAGATCGTATGGTCAGAGATGGAGCAAGAGAGTTGGAGAGATTGCAGGCTCTTTCTAACAACCAGCTCTTGTGGAAAATAGCAGAGTGAGAACTCACTGGCCTCCAAGGAAGGACATTCATCTATTCATGAGGGATCCAACCCCATGACCCAAACACCTTCCATTAGGCCCCACCTCCACCAATAGGGATAATATTTCAACAAGAGGTTTTGAGGGAACAAATGGCCAAACCATAGCAAGTACTCAGTTTTTCAAATGTGTTTCTTCTTTGAGATGATCTAAAATCACTTGTTCCCACACTTTGAATAGGTTTCCCTGATTTTATCTCTTTGAGCACCTGCCCAGGCCCATCCTATACCTACCTTCTTAATTCTTTTTTTTTTGTTGAGATATAATGCAAATAACAAAACTCACCTTTGAGAATAGTACACTTCATTGGTTTTTAGTATATTTACTATTTTGTGCAACTATCACCACTGTCTAATTCTAGAATATTTTCATCATCCCAAAAAGAAACCCCATACCCATCAGCAGTTACTCTCCATCCTCCCCTCCCTACAACCCCAGCAACCCTAATCTGCTATCTATCTCTGTGGGTCTATTCTGGATATTTCATATAAATGGAGTTGTATAGTACATGGCCTTCTACATATGACTTCTTTCCGTTAGCATAAGGTCTTCAAGATTCATCCATATTGGAGCCTGTATCAGTATTTCATTGCTTTTTAATGACTGAATTACTATTATGTTTGGGTACACCACATCGTGTCTATCCAACTATCAGTTGATGGACATTTGAGTTTTTCCTACTTTTTGACTCTCACAAACAATGCTGCGATGAAGATTTGTGTACACATTTTTGTGTAAATATATGTTTTCAATTATCTTGGTTATACAGTAGTTCTCCTTAATACATAATTGTACTTTCCATAATTTCAGTTACCCGTGGTCAGCTGAGGTCTGACAACAAGTGAGTACAGTGCAATAAGACATTTTGAGGCTGGGCGCAGTGGCTCATGCATGTAATCCCAGCACTTTGGGAAGCCAAGGCAGGCAGATCACTTGAGGCCAGGAGTTTGAGATCAGCCTGGCCAACATGACAAAACCCCATCTCTACTAAAAACACAAAAATTAGCCAGGCCTGGTGCATGCTTGTCATCTCAGCTACTTGAGAGGCTGAGGCACAAGAATTGCTTGAACTCAGGAGGCAAAGGTTGCAGTGAGCCGAGATTACACCATTGCACTCCAGCCTGGGCAACAGAGTGAGAGTCTGTCTCAAAAAAAAAAAACAAAAAAAGAATTTTGAAAGAGAGAGGGGCACCATATGTTTATATAATTTGTATTATGATATATTGTTATAATCTATTTTGTTAGTTGTTCATGTATTACTATGCATAATATATAAATTTCATTTTATCATAGGTATGTAGGTATTGGAAAAACTGTGTATATGTATGTGTTTGTGTTTGTGTGTATATGTGTATGCGTATGTACCAAAAAAGTAAAAGTATGCATATGTGTATTTATATAATATATAATATAAAAATATATGTGCATATAATATATATCGCATATATTATATATCTAAAAGATTTAGTACTATGGGTGGTTTCAAGCATCTACTGTGAATCTTTGAATGTATCCCCTGCAGATAAGGCAGGACCCCTATACCCAGGAGTGCAGTTGCTGGGTCACATGGTAATTCTGTGTTTAACTTATTGAGGGAAGCAATGCAAGTGTTTTCCACAGTAGCTGCACCCTTTTACATTCGTTCCAGCAACATGTGAGTTTTCCAATTTCTCCATGTCCTCACCAACACTTGTTGTTTTCTGTTTCTGTTACAGCCATTATAGTAACGGGAAATGATACCTCATTAATATGCTTTTCCTTAATCACTAATGATGTTAGGCATCCTTTTGTAGACTTATTGGCCAATTGTGTATCTTCTTTGAAGACATATTGATTCAGATCATTTGCCCAATTATTAATTGGCTGTCATTTTATTGTTCAGTTGTAAGTGGTATGTATGTATTTTTCATACTAGACATTTAAGAGATACATGGTTTGCAGAGTTTATTTCCAAGAACGTTTTTACTTTTTGACAGTGCCTTTTGCCATGAAGTGTTTTTATTTTTTATGAAGTCAAATTCATCTACTTTTTCTTTGAATGATTATGTTTTTGGTGTCATATCTAAGAACCTGTTGCCTAATCCAATGGCAAGCACATTTATGTGTGTGCTTCCTTACAAATATTTCTGTTCTTATGTTTAAGTGTTCAATCCATTTTGAGTTAATTTTTGTGTATGTTATTAAGTAGAGGGCCATAGGAGTCCTTTACATATAGATATTCTGTTGTCCCAGCATCATTTGTTGAATAGACTATTATTTCTCCCACTGAATGTTTTGGCACCTTGTTGCAAATTGACTGACCATAACTGTATCAATTTATTGCTGATCCTCAATTTTATTCTATTGTCTTTATTGCTACCTTTATTGCTGCCTTATTATATCTTTGTAGTTAATTTCGAAGCCAGGAAGTGTAAGGCCTACAAATTTGTTCTTCTTTTTCAAGGTTGTTTTGCCTATTTGGGGCTTTTGGCCTTTTCATTTGAATTTTTAAGATCAGCTCTCCAGGATTGCGCTGAATCTGTAGATCAATAGGGAGTATTTCCATCTTCATAATATTGTCCTCCAGTCCGTGAACACAAGATGCCTTCCCATTTATTTAGATCTTTAATTTCTTTGAGCAATGTTTTGTAGTTTTCATTGTAAAAGTCTTTTACTTTTCTGGTTAAACATATTCCTAGGTATTTTTTGATGCTATTGTCAGTGAAATTGTTTTTCACAGTGTTTTAAGACTTACATCGTTTTCCTTCCATAGGTTCATCTTTCTGTCCAAAAAATCCCATTTCTCAAGTCGGCTATCTCATATCACATGCTTATTTAATTGTCTTAACAGTGCTTTGAACATCTGATATCTAAGAGAATACTTTCTGGTGTAGATAAGGAAAAAACAGGGATGGACTCAGAGTCAGTCTTTATGAACTCATTTTCCTTCCTCCAAATAAGCCAAGTCAAGTCACGTCTTACTGTGTTCCCTATTAGAGCAGAGAAACCATTAGGAAGATTAAATTGCTCATGATTATTTGTCTCCTAAAGCCCCTGTATCATTTTTGTCACCTGTGTCTTTTTTGAAGGGTCTTTTTCTAGAAATCTTTTCTGTGATTTTCCAGACTCCTGCTGTCCCAGTGTCCAAATTGGGGCCATCCTTTCTTGCTACTCTTTTACTATTATTTTCCAGAGTTTTCCTCCCTCTATCTTTCTGTTTACAACAGATCTCTAATGCGTATCTAAAAATCAGGAGATTATACGTGTTTAGTAATGGCTTTAAAATAGCTAATGCTAATGCTGAGGTCCTCATGGGCTGTAACCTGGTTTTATTAATTTCTACATCTCTACAGCTCCTCTGTTTGCTGCAGTGTGTGCTAAATAAATATTTGTGAAATAGACAAGAAAAGAACCATCTGTGTAGACTCACACCAGTTTAAAGCAAGGACCAATGCAGAGTCAAATCATGTGCATTTTACTCTCAGATTGGCTGAGAAACAACTTAGGCTTTTCTTAAACATTTTCTTTTTTGATGGACAACTATGTAAATCAGTAAATAATGTGAGAATTTTCATAGTCTCGGAGAAAATAGCTGCTCTTCCATGACTGCAGTTGCAGGTTATACTCCAGAGAGTGACATTTACAATTATGACTCATATGTTTTTACCACATGATAATTTCTTTTGTTTAAAAGCAAATTTCACATGTTCTAGAGTTAAAAGGTCAGTGTGAGCTATAAGTGTACCTTTCTCTGTCTATTCTTAATATCTTGTGCTTTCTCTAGTTTTAGTGATTTCCTGGCTTTTATGGACTAGTGCCTTTGGTTTCGCTTTTTGCTAACAAATATTTCTCATTTGAGAAAATCAAGCATGGTTCTGAATCTTCCATCTGCAGAATATTTCTATCTTTCAAATATTTTCCCAGGAAGCCACCAGTCAATTGATCATTTTCAGTCTGCAACCCGTATAGTTACATCTGCAGCTGAGGAGAATGTTGAGGACTCCATAGCAACACCATCTGTCCCTTCACAGAAGGTTTTCTTTCAGATAAAGATGGTAGGTGTTAGTTATAATTAGGCAAATTGCATGCTGGGATCAGAAAATGATTTGATTTCCCAGGATTTGTCTACCAATAACTACTGCTGGCCATGTGGTTATTCATGAATTTAAGGGAAGTCGAAATTAACACTACTATCATGGGATATCATTTTTTGTAATAGAACAGGAGTCAGAAAATTACAGGCTGTGGATCAAATTCAGCCTGTGACCTGTTAATAAAGTTTTATTGGAACATAGCTATGGCCATTCATTTATGTATTGCCTATGGTTGTTTTTAAAATATAACAGAATTGAATAGTCACGACAGAAACTTTATGGCCTGCAGAGGCTAAAATATTTACTATTTAATCCTTTATAGACAAAGTTTGCCTACCCCTGTACTGGAAGATTATTAGAAGA
>CAUYLG010051406.1:0-37937 GCA_963573385.1 Cacajao melanocephalus | reverse complement strand
TTTGCAGATGACATGACTGTATATTTAGAAAACCCCATCGTCTCAGCCCAAAATCTCCTTAAGATGATAAGCAACTTCAGCAAAGTCTCAGGATACAAAATCAATGTGCAAAAATCACAAGCATTCCTATACACCAATAACAGACAAACAGAGAGCCAAATCATGAGTGACCTCCCATTCACAATTGCTACAAAGAAAACAAAATACCTAGGAATACAACTATCAAGGGATTTGAAAGACCTCTTCAAGGAGAACTACAAACCACTGCTCAAGGAAATAAGCGAGGACGCAAACAGATGGAAAAACATTCCATGCTTATGGTTAGGAAGAATCAATATTGTGAAAATGGCCATACTGCCCAAAGTAATTTATAGATTTAATGCTATCCCGATCAAGCTGCCATTGACTTTCTCCACAGAATTAGGAAAAAAAAAACACCTTAAACTTCATATGGAAGCAAAAAAGAGCCCACATGGCCAAGACAATCCTAAGTTTAAAAAAAAAAAAAAAAAAAAAAAAAAGCTGAAGGCATCACGCTACCTGACTTCAAACTATATTACAAGGCTACAGTAATCATAACAGCATGGTACTGGTATCAAAACAGAGATACAGACCAATGGAACAGAACAGAGGCCTCAGAAGTAAAGCCACACATCTACAACCATCTAATCTTTGACAAATTGGACAAAATGAGCAACAGGAAAAGGATTCCTTATTTAATAAACGGTGTTGGAAAAACTGGCTAGCCGTATGCAGAAAGCTGAAACTGGACCCCTTCCTTACACCTTATACAAAAATTAACTCCAGATGGATTAAAGATTTAAACATAAGACCTAACATCATAAAAATTCTAGAAGAAAACCTAGGCAATACCATTCAGGACATAGGCATGGGCAAGGACTTCATGACTAAAACACCAAAAGCAATGGCAATAAAAGCCAATATAGACAAATGGGATCTAATTATGCTTAAAAGCTTCTACCCAGCAAAAGAAACAATCATTAGAGTAAACCAGCAACCAACAGAATGGGAAAAATTATTTGCAATCTACCCATCTGACAAAGGGCTAATATCCAGAATCTACAAAGAATTTAAACAAATTTACAAGAAAAAAAAAAAAAACAATCCCATCAAAAAGTGGGCAAAGGGATATGAACAAACACTTCTCAAAAAAAGATATTTATGCAGCCAACAAACATATGAATAAAAGCTCAAGATCACTGGTCATTAGGGAAATGCAAATCAAAACCACATTGAGATATCATCCCACGCCAGTTAGAACGGTGATCATTAAAAAATCAGGAGACAACAGATGCTGGAGAGGATATGGAGAAACAGGAATGCTTTTACGCTGTTGGTGGGAGTGCAAATTAGTTCAACCATTGTGGAACTAATTCATGATTTGTTTCATGATTTGTTTTGTTTTTTACATAATACGAAGACTGGATGAAAGTAGACCAGTTCGTGGGAGTGTAAATTAGTTTAATCATTGTAGAAGACAGTGTGGCAATTCCTCCGAAGGATCTAGAACTAGAAATACCATTTCATTCAGCAATCCCATTACTGGGTATATACCCAAAAGATTACAAATCATTCTATTATAAAGACACATGCGTATGTATGTTTATTGTGGCTCTGTTCACAATAGCCAAGACTTGGAACCAACCCAAATGCCCATCTGTGATAGACTGGATAAAGAAAATGTGGCACATATGTACCATGGAATACTGTGCAGCCATAAAAAAGGATGAGTTCATGTCCTTTGCAGGGACATGGATGAATCTGGAAACCATCATTGTCTGCAAACTGACACAAGAACAGAAAACCAAATACCGAATGTTCTCATTCATAAGTGGGTACTGAACAATACAAACAAAGGGACACAGGGAGGGGAATATCACACACCAGGGCCTGTCAGGGGGTGGGGGGCTAGGGGAGGGATAGCAGGGGTGGGGTGATAGGGGAGGGATAGCATAAGGAGAAATACCTAATGTAGATGACAGGGTGATGGATGCAGCAAACCACCATGGCACATGTATAGCTACCTAACAAACTTGCATGTTCTGCACATGTACCCCAGAACTTAAAGCATACTAAAAAAAAAAAAAGAAAGAAAGAAAGAAGGGAGAAAAGTCATATAATTTTTAAGACTGCTAAAAGTAGCTTCAAACTTTAAGAAGTTTTGAGATTTGCATAAACAAGGAGTGTGCCACCAAATAAAAATTTCCCATATTTCTAAAAATAAAATAAAATAAATAAGAAAAAGGAGAGCTTTTAAAAGAGAGACTGGGACTGGGAGCAGTGGCTCACACCTGTAATCCCAGCACTTTGGGAGGCCGACGCAGGAAGATCACTTAAACCCAGGAGTTCGAGATCAGCCTGGGTAACATAGAGAAACCCTGTCTCTATAAAATACAAGAATAAATTAGCCAGGTGTGGTGGTATGTGCCTGCAGTTCCAGCTATTTGGGAGGCTGAGGTGGGAGGATGAGCTATGATCCTGCCACTACACTCCAACCTGGGTGACAGAGACCCTGTCTCAAAAAATATAAATAAAGGACACACTGCAGTCTAGAAGCAAGCTCATGGTGCTGGGACTAGGTGGGAACTCTGCTTATGTTGTAAATGGGCATATTACTTAAATCTTTTGGTGGTAGATCAGACCAGACTTCATAACCAATTAGATGTGGGTAGGGTATTTAAAAAAAAAAAAAAAAAGGAAAGAGAGCGAGATTAGGCTTTTGAGTGAATCTCATGTCTCCTCAATTACAATGCATTCAAGGTTTTAAGGGAGATCATTCCATGCTCATGGTTAGGAAGAATCAATATTGTGAAAATGGCCATGCTGCCCAAAGTGATTTATAGATTCAATGCTACCCCCATCAAGCTACCATTGACCTTCTTCAAAGAACTGGAAAAAATGATTTTAAACTTCATGTGGAACCAAAAGAGAGCCTGCATAGCCAAGACAATCCTAAGCAAAAAGATCAAAGCTGGAGGCATCACGTTACCTGATGTCAAACTATACTACAAGGCTACAGTTATCAAAACAGCATGGTACTGGTATCAAAACAGAGATATAGACCAATGGAACAGAAGAGAGGGCTCAGAAGCAACGCCACACATCTACAACCATCTGATCTTTGACAAACCAGACAAAAACAAGCAATGGGGAAAGGATTCCCTGTTTAATAAATGGTGTTGGGAAAACTGGCTAGCCATATGCAGAAAGCTGAAACTGGACCCCTTCCTTACACCTTATACAAAAATTAACTACAGATGGATTAAAGATTTAAACATAAGAATTAACACCATAAAAACCCTAGAAAAAAAACCTAGGCAAAACCATTCAGGACATAGGCATGGGCAAGGACTTCATGACTAAAACACCAAAAGCAATAGCAACAAAAGCCAAAATAGACAAATGGAACCTAATTAAACTTAAGAGCTTCTGCACAGCAAAAAAAACAATCACTAAAGTAAACTGGCAACCAACAGAATGGGAAAAAATTTTTGCAATCTACCCATCTGACAAAGGGCTAATATCCAGAATCTACAAAGAACTAAAGCAGATTTACAGGAAAAAAACAAACCCATTCAAAAGTGGGTGAAGGATATGAACAGACACTTTTCAAAAGAAGACAAACACGCAGCCAACAAACATATGAAAAAAATGCTCATCATCATTGGTCATTAGAGAAATGCAAATCAAAACCACATTGAGATACCATCTCATGCCAGTTAGAATGACAATCATTAAAAAATCTGGAGACAACAGATGCTGGAGAGGATGTGGAGAAAAAAGAAACACTTTTACACTGTTGGTGGGAGTGTAAATTAGTTCAACCATTGCGGAAGACAGTGTGGCGATTCCTCAAGGATCTAGAAATAGAAATTCCATTTGACCCAGCAATCCTATTACTGGGTATATACCCAAAGGACTATAAATTGTTCTATCATAAAGACACATGCACACATATGTTCACTGTGGTGCTGTTTACAACAGCAAAGACCTGGAACCAACCTAAATGCTCATCGATGATAGACTGGACAAAAAAAATGTGGCACATATACACCATGGAATACTATACAGCCATAAAAAACGATGAGTTTGTGTCCTTTGTAGAGACATGGATGAACCTACAAACCATCCTTCTCAGCAAACTGACACAAGAACAGAAAACCAAACACCGCATGTTCTCACTCATAGGTGAGTGATGAACAATGAGAACACTTGGGCACAGGGAAGGGAACAACACTCACAGGGCTAGGTCAGGGGGTGGAGGGGAGGGGAGGGGGGGACAGCCAGGGGGTAGGGAGGAGGGGGAGGGATAACACTGGAAGAAATGCCTGACAAAGGCAACAGAGCAGGGTTGGGGGAAGGGGGATGGAGACAGCAAACCACCATGGCATGTATGTACGTATGCAACAATCCTGCAGGATGCAGGACGTGCACATGTAACCCAGAGCCCAAATACAATAAAAACAAAAAAGGTTTTAAGGGAGATCATGGATCAATGTTAAGTTGATCCATTGATTTCCCAGAATAATTTGTTCCACTGGTCTGCTTTCTCCCTACTGTTCAAAAACAAAAGATGTTCTTTTTGAAGTCCTGCTTTTTTCCTTCCTATTCTGTTTTTTATTAACTACAACTCAGAATAGAAACTTTATGAATGAAGGATTAATGTCTCAAAAATTAGCTAGAATACAGTAATTACTCAAGAAATGATTAGTAAGTTGAATATTTTGTAAATAAGACATAAGATAAAATTGTACTAAGAAGGATCAAATCATGTTCATTTAAAAGTGCTCAAAACTATGTCATGGAAAGGACTTTGAGATCTGAAAGGGCTAGCAAACATCTCATGGCACTCCTTTCCAGAAGAGAAACACGAGACAAGATAAAGTAAATGAAGAAATAAATAACCTTGAATCGGGTGTTACAAATATGAATCAGATTAGTGGTGCCCAGACAGACATTTTTAAAAACACCCACACAAAATAAGACTCCTCATGAAGTTGGCACAAAACTTCTTAATTTCTTAACAGAATTTTAGCAAATCAAGCCCAACAATATATAAAAAGGATAACACACCATGAATATATGTGTCCTATTCCAGCAATGCAAAACTGGCTTAACCTTCAAAAATCTATTTATGTAATCAAACATATAACAGACTAATGAACAAAGCCCACATGATCACTTCAATAGATACAGAGAAAACTTTTGGGAAAAAAAAATCGTTCGGAAAATTTTTTTTAACAGATGCTGGTGAACCTCTGGAGAAATAGGACCTCTTTTACACTTTTGATGGGAATGTAAATTAGTTCAACCACTGTGGAAGACAGTGTGGGGATTCCTCAAAGACCTACGGAATGTCATTTGACCCAGCAATCCCATTACTGGGCATATACCCAAAGGAATATAATCATTCTATTACAAAGATACATGCATGTGTACATTCATTGCAGCACCATTCACAATAATGGAAAGGCATGGAATCAACCCAGATGCCTATCAGTGACAGATGGATAAAGAAAATGTGGTACATATACACTATGGAATACTAGGCACCACCAAAAGGAATGAGATCATGTCCTTTGCAGGGACATGGATGGAGCTGGAAGCCATTATCGTCAAAAAACTAATGCAGGAACAGAAAATCAAACACTGCATCTTCTTACTTATAAGTGGGAGCTGAACAATGAGAACACATGGACACAGGGAGGGGAACAAAACACACTTGGACCTGTCAGGCAGAGGGGTGCAGCGGGAGGAGAGCATCAGGAAAAACAGCTAATGCATGCTGGGTTTAATACCTAGGCGACAGGTTGATAGGTGCAGCAAACAGCCATGGCACATGTTTATCTATGTAACAAACTGCACATTATGCACATATAACCTGGAACTTAAAATTTCTTTTAAAACATCCCACAGAACATGCAAGAAAATAAAACTCTCAGAAAATTAGGCATAAGAAAACTTCCTCAATCTATTAATGAGCACTTATTTTAAAATCCTGATAAATGTGCAAAAAAGTTGTCAGAACTAACAAGTATTTCAGCAAAATTTCAATACTAGCAATGGATAACCAGAAATTGAACTTCTCAAAAACACTACTTACAATAATATCAATGTAATTAGCCCTTGAACAATGCAGAAATTAGGGGCACGGACCCCCTCCCCCTGCACAGTCAAAAGTCCACATTTAACTTTTGAGTCCCCCAAAACTCAATTACTAATAGTCTACTGTTGGCCAGAAGCCTTACCAATAACATAATAGTCAATTAACACATATTTTGTATATTTTATGTGTTATATACTATATTCTTACAATAAAGCAAGCTAGAGAAAAGAAAATGTGTTCAGAAAGTCATAAGGAAGAGAGAGTATATTTACTATTCACCAAGTGGAAGTGGATCATCATAAAGGTCTTTACCCTTAGCATCCTCACAATGAGTAGGCTGAGGAGGAGGAGAAAGAGGAGGAGTTGGTCTTGCTATCTCAGGGGTGGCAGAGGTGGGAGAAAATCTGTGTATAAGTGGACCTACACGGTTCAAACATATGTTATTCAAGGGTCTGCTGTACTTCGGAATAAAATTGGTAAAATATGTGTAAGATCTGTACACTGAAAACTACAAAACATGGCTAAGAAAATGAAGTACAACCTAAAATAAATAGAGAAATATCCCATGAGCATGAGAAGAATTAATATTTTTATGATGCAAATTTTTCCCAAATTTATTAATAGATGATATAATCAAAATCTCTACAGAAATTTTTGTGTAGAATTGACAAGTGAATTATTAAGATTATATAGAAATGCAAAGAAATAGATTATCAAAACAATTTTGAAAAGGAAGAACAAAGTCAGGGAATTAACACTTTTATTTCAAGCATTGTTACAAAGATATATTCATCAAGACAGCATGGTATTCATGAAAGCAAAAACATATAAATCAATGGAACCAAAAACAGAACCCAAAATAGACCCATACACATGTGGCCAATTCAGCATGGAAATGACCATCTTTTCAACAAATCGTGATGAAATAACTGAATGGCTAGGTGAAATATAATAATAATCTTAATTCAAAAAACACAGAAATTTACTTAAAATGGATTATTTACTTAATGAGATTTTAAAATCATTAAAATTTAGAAGAAACCATAGGCGAAAATCTTAATGGCCTGGGACTGGGCGGACTTTAAAATATTATACAAAATGTAGACACTATAAAATTAAAAAATACAAAATTGGACTTCAAACTTTTGCTTGCAAAAGACACAGAAATGAAACTGTCAAAAACAGACTGAGAGGGAAGATTTGCAAAGCATATCTCTGACAAAGGACTTGTAACTAGAACATATAAATAACTGTTACATCTCAACAATATAAAGACAATTTAGGCTTCATCAAAATTAACAACATCTTCTCTGTGAAAGGCTCTGTTAAGAAAGAAAAGACAAGCTACAGACTAGAAGAAAATATTTGTAAATTGCACATCCGGACTATATAAACATTTCTCAAAACTCAACAATAAGAACACAAGCAACCTGATTTCTTAAACAGGCAAAATATTTGAACAGACACTTCACTAAAGAAGATAGAAAATAACTCACAGAAATATGTCCAACATTATTATTCATTGAGGAAATGCAAATTCAAATGATGTGATATGATGATGATATACTCAGTAAAATGGTTAATTTTAAAAAAAAAAAGCTTTATCCTATCAACATTTGGTAAGGATATGAAGCAACTGAGCTCTCATACACTATTGGTTAGAATGTGAAATGGTACAACCACTTTGGAAAACAGTTTGCCAGTTTTTTAAAAACCAAAACAACATTACCAGACTACACAGCGTTTCTGCTCCTGTGTAGGTGTTTACCCTAGAAAAATGAAAGTACATATTTACTCATCAGTTTGCACACAGATGATCGGAGCAATTTCATTTGCCATAACCGAATACTGGAAACAACCAAAATGCCTGTCAGCAGGTAAATGGATACACAAATTATGATATATCCATATAATGGAAACCATCAAGAAAAAGACATAAACTATTGATAAATGCAACACATGGCAAACCTCAAAATAATCGTGCTAAGTGAAGAAAAGCCAGAGACAAAAGTTCACATACTACAAGATTCCATTTACAGAGACTATCGGAATAGGCAAATCCACAGAAAGAGAAAGTAGATGACTGGGCTGTTAGGGTGTGGGAGAAGAAGAAGGGGAGGTGACTGCTTGGTAGGTGCGGAGTTTCCTTTTGCGGTGATGAAAATGTTCTGGAACTAGATGGTGGTGATTGTGGCAAAACACTTGAATACACTCAATGCCACTGAGCCATATACACTTTGAAATGGTTAAAATGGCAAATTTTACATTATATGTATCTAAACACAAATTCTAAAAAGAACACATACTGCAGGATTCCATTTACATAAAAGTTTAGAAAATTCAAGATAATCTATAATGACAGAAAACAGATCACTTGTTACTTAGACACTGTTGGGGTAAGTGAGGAATATGAAAGGGTAAAATGAAAGTGGGGTGGGGAATGATGAAAATGTTTATTATCTCAATTACGGCAATAGTTTCATGTGTGTGTGTATATAAACAAAAACTTATAAAACTTTACACTTTAACTGTGTGCCATTTACCTTACATAAATTTAAAAGATAAAGAGTGACCTGCCATTGAAAGCAGTCCATAGAAAGACCCTGACCCAGGAAAAAGGCATCTGTGATCAAGGAAGTGTAAAAGAAATGTGTTGCAAGCATGTCTTTCCTCAAAATGCATCTAGAATCCACCAATCTCTCTTTATTTCCATGGCTACCACACTGGTCCGAGCCTTCATCATTTTTCTTCTGCATTATCGCAAGAATCTCTCAAAAGTTCTCCTGTTTCCAAACCTTGCTGTTCCCATCTAATTTTAACACAGACATCGAAGTGATCCTTCTAAAACCTAAGTCAGATCATGCCGTTCCTGTCTCCAAGCCCTCTAATGTCTTCTCATTTCATCCCAAATAAAAGCAGTTCTTGACTAACACTTTGAGAGGCCAAGCCAGGCAGATCATTTGAGGTTAGGAGTTCAAGACCAGCCTAACATGGTAAAACCCCATCTCTACTAAAAATACAAAAAAAAAAAAAAAATTAGCCAGGCATGGTAGCCCATGCCTGTAGTCCCAGCTACTTGGGAGGCTGAGGCAGGAGAATCACTTGAACCCAGGAGGCGGAGGGTGCAGTGAGCCGAAATCACACCACTGCGCTCCAGCCTGGGCAGCAGAGTGAGAATCTGTCACAAAAAAAAAAAAAAGCAGTTATTAACAGTGATCTTCAAGGTCCCACATGGTCTATCCCTCCCGCTGTCCAGTTTCTCCATATGCAGCCCCATTTGTATCACCGGTGGTCCTCATACCAGCGTCCTCATTGACTCCAGAATATGCCATAGGTGCCCCTTCCTTAGGATGTTGCTTTTTCTCTTTTTCCTACCTAGGATTCTCTTCACCCAAACACCTGTGTCTTCTTTCCCCTCTCTTCCATCGAGTCTTTACTCAAATGTCAGCTTCTTTGTGAAACCTTCCTTGACTGTGCTCTCCGTATTTTCAAACTTCCATGCACACACCTTCCTTACTTTTTCTCCCATGCCCTTATCATCATTCAATGTATAATTTTCCTTATTTGCCCTGTTTGTTACTTGTCTCTCACCATCACATCACTCTCAGTTACTGTTAGAATGTAACCTCCAAGAAAGCAATTATTTTGGCCTGTATTTACAGTTGTAACCTCAGATCCCAGAATAGTGCTCAACTCACAATTGTTGGAGTGAAAGAATTAGTAAATAAAAGAATAACTGAATGAGCAATAACCAGTGAGTTGAGGCTGAAAATTCAGAGAGAGGTAAGGCGATCCAGGACTCGCCGGACAGGTGATGAGGCTTAGATCTCATTCTAAATGCAGTGAAGAGGCATCAAAGGCATTAAGTGGGAAATAAGATCTAATTTATATTATAAAATTATACTTTATAGCAAGACAACTGGGGGAAGCAGAAAGGAGGCAGTAAGTTATTGATGGCTCCAGTCAGATGATGGTTGAGAAACTGTAATAAAGAGGTACATTGTCAAACTGGTGTGATGTCATTGATGATGGCAGCAGAGATTGCTTTCAGGATGAGGAAATCCCCTTTAAGAATAAGAAAAGGGGCCAAATCCTGCCTGAAGATGGGGATGCGAGGCAGAGACTAAAGATGACCCATTGCATTTAGTGACATGGAAGTCACTGCTAATCCCAATATCAAGGGAAAAACATTAAGGCCACTCACAGAAAATGGATCTCAGGAAACCTACCTGAGAATTCATGGGAAATCAATAATGTGGATAATTTAGCTTTGAGAAGAGATGGTACCGGTTTTTAAATCAAAGATATATTGATCTCCCATGGAGGTTGGAGAAAAACAGCTGGTGTAACAAACCCTGGTGCCTTCATATGCCATCTTGCAAACGAACCTCAGTTCAATTTTATACTTACTCTACATAAAATGCCCTTGAGAAATAGGAAGTATGTTAACCTTCCCTAAATAACTCATTCTATTGTTTAACCCTAGCTTTCTGAACTAATGCCCCTAAATCCTAGGTAAATCCTCCATATTGCAGGCTATTTTAGAACCATAATCTTTTCTCGCTGCAGGATCAAAATCAACTATCTCTTCAAATAGAGCCAAGTTTTGTTTTGCCTTTTTAGTACATTGAATATAAAAGTCCAAATAAGAGCCTGGAAGGGTAATTCTATGTGATTATATTTTTTATCACTGATTTCAAAAGCCCACATAAACTATAATTGGCCATGTTTTTTAAAATGTTACCTCGTATTTCTTATAAATTGTTAATTGTGTTTCTCAAATACTATTTCTGTAAATTTCCTGGATCTTCATTTGAAGTTTACTCTCAGATATTTTTTCTTATATAACATTCAAATCATCCCCCCTGAACTTTGATATTACCAAAATTACAGTATTTCAAAAAATGGAAGAATCAATGCCACAGTAAGCAATGATAGAGGTGTCCTGACATCACTGATCAATATATTCTTGTGTTTTACTTTCCTCACTCATATTTTATACTGTATTTGTTACCTCCAGATTTGACTATGTTAGGAGGTTTGACAAATTAATTTACTTCCTGATTAGAAGGCTCAATCATGTAAAAAGGAGATATTTTCAATATCCAATTTTCAAGATTCAATATTTCAATACTTAAATAATTATTTGAATTAAGAATAACATGCAAGTCCTCTTTCTATCTTACTCATTCCTGTACCTGGCACATAGTACATATTTATTGAATATGTGTTGAATGAATGAGAAGTGAATGAAGGCATTTCACAAATTTTGGCAGAGTGTGTGATGGTGTAAATATTCTGATATTAAACGGGTAATGGTGTAATATGATTTGGCTGTGTCCCCACCCAAATCTCATCTTGAATTGTAGCTCCCACAATTCCCATGTGTTGTGGGAGGGACCTGGTGGGAGGTAATTGAATCATGGGGGCTGGGTCTTTCCTGTGCTGTTCTGGTGATAGTGAATAAGTCTTACAAGATCTGAGTTTTATAAGGGGGAGTTGCCCTGCACAAGCTTTCTCTTTGTGTGCTGCCATCCATGTAAGACATGACTTGCTTCTCCTTGCTTTCCACCATAATTTTCAGGCCTCCCCAGCCATGTGGAACTGTGAGTCCATTAAACATCTTTCATGTATAAGTTACCCAGTATCAGTTTGTCTTTATTAGCAGCATGAGAATGGACTAATACACAGAGGTAGGAGGAAATCACTCATGCATTTCATTTAGAGGTATGTGATTTGTTTGAATTGGTGCTGTTTTGAAGATTATGAAAATGTTCTACATTATATTGCTCAAAACTATATCCCTGGCTACATGTAGCCACTGATCACTTAAAATATGGCTTAGTGCATCTGAGGAACTCCACTTTTAACTTTATTTCATTTTAACTAATTTAAATTTAAATAGCCACATGAGGCTACCATAGAGGACAGTGCATCCTTAAATGAATCGTACCTGTTTGGTCTGGATACAGTATTTGGATCCTTTTTAAACTAAAAGCGTTTTCCTGATAAGCCCATACAATGTTTAAAAAAAAAAACTAACTCAAACACCAGTTCAGGGTGTTTAAAACTGTTAAGTTTTAAATATCAGAGTCAAAGACTGAGGCAGGAAGAGAGTTAAGTTGCCTGGAGAAACACAGCCTTTGATGGTCACTCAGCCCTGTTTCCTCCTCCACCTCAGTTTTTGGTATCTCTGCCTTGGGATTTACCAAGTTCACATGATGTTTCTGCAAAATGTAGGGCTGAGTCTGAGCAATCTCAATGTATCCATCTTCTAATGTTCCTGGCACAGAGCAGCCATTTAAGTATCCAGTGAATGTAAACACAGAAGATAGATGCTACTTTTTTCATAGATACAAGTAGATCTATGCTGCATATTAGCGAAACATCACACACATATACACAGATCCATAATTAGGCTTGCCACATATCCCAAGTTGACCTAGACAAAGCTAGTTTAAACTTACTGTCTCCATGTCCCCATCTGGCTTACGCTCTCTTTCATTCCCAAAAGTATCACTTTGGACTCTATCAAAACCCTACTCTTTATCAACATTTCACAGCTGTATTTGTTTGGATTGCCATATTTTGAAGCAATCAATATATTATTATTATACTTGAATTTCTCCTTAGCCTGATTATTATAAATGTACAATAGAGGCATTTCTTGACTCACTGCAGTATATTTTTCTTAAGTAATAGTACTTAAAATGATTATTACATAACACTTAATGCAATAATAATTTATAGTAATTATTATGTTATCATACTTAATAACATTGAAATACAAAATTAATATACTGAAACAGTATTAAATAATATTTATAAATTAAATTATACCTAATGAAATAATATCTTTAAAATACTGAAATATAAAAACCACTTGATTTCAGTAAAAACTAAAGATCTCGATATGTCATAATTTAAAAGGAATTATGTACAATATTAAGACTTAATGATGAAATTAAGCCCTCAGTGGCATCCTGTGTGTTGCAAAGAGCACCAGAACAGAGTTGAGAAACCACGTGAAACCAGCCACCGTGTGTGCATACTTGAGGCTGCCCTCCACCTGCCTCTGCTAAGCTACCTGGCAGATCTAACCAGAATTGCAATTCCTGCATTAAACATTGTTCAAACTAATTTGAAATGTAATTGCATAGTCACATCAATATAATCAAAGAAGTGTGTTTTTTACAGACGAGGTATAATCATTTTCTAATTACTAATTAAGAACTCTCCATAGTTTATTAGAAAATAAAACCTTAAAATTGTTTGGTGAATTACACAGCGTGAATTAGCCCAATTGCCTTCTGGGAGTCTTCAGGTGGCGGAAATAGAAATAATTCACTGTGAAACCCTGCAATCTAATTAGTATTCTGAAACCAGAATTCACACCACCATGCTTTATGCCTTGTCATATTCACTACCAGTTTATCTAATCCCAGTTCCAGAAGAGAATGGTATTGATTCTAGCAGCTCTGCATGGTTGATTTGTCGTAATTGTCAGCACTGAACCAACCTTAGTAAATACCTCTTATTCAAGAATGGCTACCCGGCACAGCGGTGGCTCACCCCTGTAATCCCAGCAGTTTGGGAGCCGAAGCAGGAGGATTGCTTGAGGCTAGGAATTCTATGCCAGCCTGGGCAACACGGTGAGACCCTCTTACTATTAATAAAAAAAAAAAAAGAAAAGAAAAAAATTGGTCCATCTGCACAGTGAAGTTTAAAGTACAGCTAAAAATTTCCTGAGAAGTCAGTTAAAATACTTGCCTATATTTAAATGTCACATGGGCATTGAATGAGCAGTCAAAATACTTGGGTTCTATCTCTCATTCCTCTCACTGAGCCTCCCTCTCCCAGTTTCTTTGAGTACAATATTGGAATAATTACTCCAGAACAACATATCACACAAGGTTATAAGAGCCAACAAATGAAATAAAATATGTGGAAGTCCTCTATGAGACTCACTATGCACACATATAATTGAGCATGTTAAGGTTTTTGTTAAGTAAAATTGTCTTGTAATGATATATGTTCTTTCTCTGTGAATCAGAATGCACAATGGAATGGATGAATATTCATTGCCATCTTTCTATA
The DNA here is from genome assembly GCA_963573385.1 of Cacajao melanocephalus. Classification (NCBI taxonomy): domain Eukaryota; kingdom Metazoa; phylum Chordata; class Mammalia; order Primates; family Pitheciidae; genus Cacajao; species Cacajao melanocephalus. Next base: position 23,713 of record CAUYLG010051406.1, on the reverse strand, counting down.
GGCAAGATATGGTTCCAGATGCAGAAGATAATGCAAACATTATTGTGTTTGTTGACCTCAGCCTCTAAAAGCCTCATAATTTACTAAGAGGAAGTTCAGACTTATTAAGAAGATGCCTCGCCCAACATCTGTTACAAAATAAATCTCATATCTATCCTGTTGAAAGCGATTCTCTATATTTAACATATGTCTTATGAAAAGAAATTTTGATTTCCTCCTTTTTTTAACTTTTATTTTAAGTTCAGGGGTAAAAGTACAGGTTTGTTACATAGGTAAACTTGTGTTATGAGGGTTTGTTGTACAGATTATTTCTCCACCCACGTATTAAGCCTAGTACCCATTAGTTATTTTTCCTGATCCTCTCCTTCCTCCCACCCTCCACCTTTTGAAAGGCCCAAGTGTGTGTGGTTCCCCTTTATGTGTCCATGTGTTCTAATCATTTAGCTCCCGCTTATAAGTGAAAACATGTGGTGTTTGGTTTTCTATTCCTGCTAACAGAAATAGTTTGCTAAGGAAATGACCTCCAGCTCCATCTGTGTTCCTGCAAAGGACATCATCTCATTCTTTTTTATGGCTGCATAGTATTCCATGGTATATGTGTACCACATTTTCCTTATCTAGTTCGTATTTAATGGGCATTTAGGTTGATTCCATGTCTTTGCTATTGTGAGCAGTGCTGCAATGAACATACTGTTGTAAATAGTGCTGCAATGAACATACACATGCAAATGTGTCTTTATAATAGAATGATTTCCATTCCTTTGGGCATATGGGTATACACCCAGTAATGAGCCTGCTGGGTCAAATAGTATTTCTGTCTTTAGGTCTTTGAGGAATCACCACAGTGTTTTCCACAATTGCTAAACTAATTAACACTCCCACCAACAGTGTATAAGCATTCCTTTTTCTCCACAAACTCACCAGCATCTGTTATTTTTTGACGTTTCAATAATACTCATTCTGACTAGTGTTAGATGGTGTCTCACTGTGGCTTTGATTTGCAAGAAATTTTGATTTCAAAAAAAATTATTTTGAAGTATATTTTTACATGTGTAAATCAACTTAAAATATCTATTCTCATATATTACAACATGCTTTATGCCTGTCTATGTAGATTATATTCTAAAACTGATATATGTTAGTATGCATTTAGTTCATAAACATTTAGCGCAATTACTGATGTAACTGGGTCTTAAAACTACCATCGTATTATTCATTTCCCATTTGTCTCATTTTTGTGTTCTTTTTTACTCATTTAGCATCTTCTTTTGAATTAAGCTATTTTATTATTCCAGTTTTTATTTCTATCCACTTTACAGAAAGTATTCTGTGACTATTTTAAGTAGTTATCCTGGAGATTTAAATGTTCATGCTTTCCTTAGTATTGTGTAAGTCTTATAAAATACCAGCAAAAAAGCTTCATCATGCCACCCATGATTTAAAATCTATAAGATACCAGGTTCATTGTTTTGTGTTGTCAATAGTCATTAATATTTATTCACAAGTTTACTCTTTTGGGCATTGTTCATCACTTCCTGAATCTCCATATTTCCATCTGGGATCATACTCTTCCTGCGTGTATAACCTCCTTTATTATTTCTTTTATTTACAACCTTCTGATGACAATTACTTTCAGTCTTCCTTTGTCTGAAAACAGCTATTATGCCTTTATTTGTTAAGGAAAATTTCACTAGCATATATAGATTCTGAGCTGGTGGTTATTTTCATTCACTACTTTAAAGTTATAATTCCTAAAGAAAATGTGCTATATATACACCATGGAATACTACACAGCCATAAAAAAGAATGAAATTATGTCTTTTGTGGGAACATGGATGGAGCTGGAGGCTTTCATCTTTAGCAAACTCATGCAGGAACAGAAAACCAAATACCACATCTTCCAGCTTATAAGTAGGAACTAAATGATGAGAACTTATAAACACAAAGAAGGATACAACAAACACTGGGCTCTACTTGAGGGTGGAGGGTGAGAGGAGGGAGAGGAGCAGAAAAGATAGCTATTGGGTACAGTCTTAATATCTGGGTGATGAAATAATCTGTACAACGAACCCCTGTGACATGAGTTTACCTGCGTAACAAGCCTTCATATGTACCCTCAAACCTAAAATAAACTTTTTAAAAAAAAAGAAAAGAAAAAGAAATAAAGTTATTATTCCATTGTCTTTGGGCTTTTATCATTTCTGTTGAGAAATTGGCTATCACCCTTCCTTAGAAGCATTCTTCATCTAAGGCTTTTTAAGTATGACTCTTTAAAAAAAAGAAAACTATAAGTTCTGGGATACATGTGCAGAACATGCAGGTTTGTTATATAGGTTCACATGTGCCATGGTAGTTTGCTGCACCTATCAACCCGTCATCTAGGTTTTAAGCCCGGCATGCATTAGGTATTTGTCCTAATGTTCTCCCTCCCCTGCCCCCAATCCCCCTACTGACCCCAAACTGTGATATTTTCCTTCCTGAGTCCATGTATTATCATTGTTTAGTCCCACTCCTAAGTGGGAGTTGAATAATATGACTCTTTTCCCATAGCACTTTTTTTGTTCTGTCTTTGGGATTCAGCCATGTTACTATTATGTGCCAATATGTAGCTTTTCTCTGATTTTATCCCACTTAGAATTTACTGAGCTTCTTGAAATTGTGGGTTGATGTTTCTGAAAATTCTCACCCTTCATCTTTTCAGGTATTGCTTCTGGGACATTTTTTCACGTCTCCCCTTGTGGGACTCCAATATTTCTATGTTAGGCCTTTTGAACATGTGCAATATTTCACTTACGTTTTGTTCTGATTTTTATGAGTGTTGCTGTTGTTATTATGATTAGTTTTCCTCTTTGTGGTCTACTTTGGTATTTTATTCCACCCTACCTTCTAACCTTTTAGTCCTGTATTTTGTTCTTCAATCTGCTGTTAAAAGTCTCCACTGAATATTTAGTTTTCAAGGCTGTATTTTTTGGTTTATAATGTCCATTGAATTCTTTTTTATCAATTTTACTTTTTTGTTGACACAGTCTATTCTTTCATCTATTTCATCCATTGTTTTCTCTCTTGTCTTGAACATATTTTAATAGTTACTTTAAAGTATTTTATACTAACTCCAAATCTGGATCATTTCTAAATCTGAGCCGCTCATCAACCTTTTTCTATTATAATAGGTCATATTTGATTGCCTCTTTGTGCATACAGGTTTTTGTTGTATGTTGAATACTGTTTATAAAAGAACCATTCATAATCTAGACGATATTATCTTCCGCTAGAGACAGATTCCCTTTTCATGATAAAGTAATTAATTGATTGGCTTAAAACAATTGTAACTTAATCTGGGTTGGAGCTATGTGGCAGTTTGCATAAGACTTTCTGTCTTTGGTTCACCTGTATTCCTGAGGCATGGGTTTCTAAAATTTTAGATCAATAGCTTGATGGGTCTGTCTCCTCAGCCCCAATAAGCTCTGTAATCAATCTTGCCTTCAGGGTCTCCAGCCTAGCCCTCTAACACAGAATCCCTAATAGACTCAAAATCTCCCCAAAAAAGTATTTCCGGAAGGACCAGCTTTGTCTTTCCTCCCAGATGGATCTTTATTCCCTTTGCATGTCAAGACTGGAGGACTTTTCATTCTATCTCTCAAAATATTTTAAGCTAGATCCCCATCTTTAATTACATATTAGGACTAGTGCAAAATTCCCACTGAAAAACACACATACAGCTAGAAATCACTATCTCACCTCTGATAAATTATCTCCTTTCTGGAATTTTGATTCATCTAATCCAGGTTGCTTCCATAGCATTCTGATACCTTCAAACTTTGTAAATATTTTATTAGGCATTTTTATTTTGCAGTGATCACACTTGCCTGCTGTGAACCATCACATTATTCTTGAAAGTGAAAGTCATATTGATCTCTTTCTAATTCTGGTCCAATATATTTTGCACATGTCCTTTAAGTCAGTTTTGAAATTAAACCTTGATTTTATTTAAACTTTGGAGTCCAATTTCATAATGAATGGTATCTTTAACCTCAAATTTTCATTGATTGTTTTTCAGGAAATTTTTATTATTTCAGCAGGTTCTCTAGTAGAGAGAAACTGATACCAGAAGGATTTTTGGCTTTGCTCTTATACTATATAGAATGTTCACTCATCAAATCACTTGAAGGGTTGTGATATTGCCCTAGATGAGATATTAATCATAGAATTATATTAAGATTATGTGATACCCCTTCCATCAAACTTAAAATAGAATATATCATGTATGTACCATTAAAAACTGTGTGGTGATGCCCTCCATGCATCTAAGAAAGAAATCTAAATACAGAGAGGTAAAATAGTACAGAATTACCTAATGGGAAACAAAAAATAAATTAATTCAGATTTCAAGGACTATCTTTTTTTTACAGAACTGACTCTTACCACTATTTTACTCAACAAATACCCCCTAAAAAGTCAACTGATGATTCAATCCTATTGTGGAAAAGTAGTATCTTTGGATCCAGTTTCATCAAATTATTCATTCCAAAACTCCAATTATAATCAACAGAATGAAAAGATCAGATAAAAGTACATGCTTGCCAGCAAAAGAAATAATCAGCAGAATAAACAGACAACCCAGAGAATGGGAGGAAATATTTGCAAACTATGCATCCGACAAAGAACTAATATTCAGAATCTACAAGTAACTCAAACAAATCAGCAAGAAAAAGACAAAGAATCCCATCATCAAGTGGGCAAATGACATGAACAGACATTTCTCAAAAGAAGAAATACAAATGGCCAACAAACATGAAAAAATGTTCAACATCACTAATCATCAGGGAAATACAAACTAAAGCCACAACAAGATACCATCTTACTCCTCCAAGAATGGCCACTATTGAAAAGTCAAAAAACAATAGAAGCTGGCATGGATGTGTTGAAAAGGGAATGCTTATGCACTCCTGGTGGGAATGTAAATGAGTACAACCTCTGTGGAAACCAGTATGCAGATTTCTTAAAGAACTAAATGGTAGATCTACCATTCCATTTGGCAATTCTACCACTGGTTATCTACCCAAAGGAAAAGAAGTTGTTATATCAAAAAGAAATGCACACATATGTTTATTGCAACCCAATTTACAACTTCAAAGATATGGAGCCAACCTAAGTGCCCACTGACCAATGAGTGGATAAAGAAAATGTGATATTGTACTCAGCCATACAAAGAATGAAATAATGTCTTTTGCAGCAACTTGGATGGAGCTAGAGGCCGTTATTCTAAATGAAGTAACTCAGGAATGGAAAACCAAATACTATATTTCTCACTTATAAGTGGGAGCTAAACTATAGGTAAGCAAAGGCTTAAGAATGATACAATGGTCTCCAGAGACTCAAAAGTTGAGTCAGGAGGCTGGACAAGGGAAAAAAAACCTACACACTGGGTGTACATGCACAACGTACACTACTTGGGAGACAGGTACACTAAAATCTCAGACTTCACCCGCTATACAATTCATTCATGTCACCAAAAACCACCTGTACCCTAAAGCTATCAAAATGAAAAAAAAAAAGGTTTTAATAGAGAGAGACGTACATGCTTTAATCTCTGTAACAAGTCAGATGAGCAAAATCCTGAAACAGGAACACTATTCAAGATGCTAAAGCATTTCTACTAACTGAGAACAATCAAAAACTTGCTAATTCATAAAGAGTTACTCATAAAAAGAAGCCCCCTCTTTGGTGTTGGGAGTATATTTAAAGAACCACAAATGAATTATTATCAGATGCCCCAGGGGCAGGTACACAAAAGGAACTTTAAAGAGCTGAAGACACACAGGTAACCAAGGGCACTACTTGAACAGCTTCATGTGCTCTTTTCAGTACAACTATTTGTTTAATGAGAGAAAATAAATTTCAGGTCGTGATACAAAAATTAATACTCTTTACTTTGTATTATCTAGAGGATTGCTTGTGGAAATGGCACAAAAGAAAACCAGATAACAGATTTTAATTCCAGCTTTGTCAGTTGCTAACTGTGTAAATGTTAGCAAGTCTGGATTTCTTTATTTTACCTTCTATTTACTTCTTTGTAAAATAAAAATAGTGAACACATTCCCTATTGACTGTGTGAGATGCAAATGAGAGTGAATCTATGAAACAACTTGTGAACTATGTATCGCTACACATAATTGACAAGTTAATATATGAGAAATTTGTTACCTTCATAGCATTGTAGACCTGTCCAAAACAAAGTCCCTTTTATTTGTATTGCTTTTTCCTCGTTTGTACTACAAATATACAAGTAGTAATCAAATCCACTGGAATACAGAGATTTCAATAAGGGTTGGTCATTTTGCCTGTGTCCTTTTGCAATGGATTGTATGTTTGGGCCCGTCTCCTTCCCCCAGATTCCTATGTTGAAATGCCTGCCTCCAATGTGATGATATTAGGAGGTGAGGCCTTTGGGAGGTAATCAGATCGTGAGGTTGGAGACCTCTTGAAAGAGATTAATGCCTTTATAAAAGGGACCCTGAAGAACTCTCTGACCCTCTTTCTGCCATGTGAGGGTACAATGAGAAGCCAGCGTTCTGCAGCTTGGAAGAGGACCGTCGCCAAAACGTGACCATTCTGGCTTCTTGACCTCAGACTTCCAGCCTCTAGAACTACGAGAAATAAATTTCTGTTGTTTATAAGCCATGCAGTCTATAGTACTTTGTTAGAAAAACCCAAATAGACAAAGAAAGAGACAGTTTCCTTGACCAATACTAGGATTTGAACGTTTCACTAATGGTAAAATAACTTGTTCCCATTAATACTAGATCAACTATGTATAAATATGCTTACATTGAGTATGTAATGACTGCTTTATGATATCATGAATTGTAACTAAAGTACTTGTAAGTGGCAGGTAAAAATAGGTGCTGCTTCAATACAAGCTTGTGAAAAATAAAGTAGAAACAGCAAAGGGGAGACCTTGGAAAGACACACATTAGAAACAAAGCAGAGGTCTTGGGGAGGGCTCGATGTCATTTTACTTTTAGATTCTGCTAACAACTGGGATGAATTACTTTAGGGAAGAGTTCAAACCATAAAAACTTAGTACACTTTCTCCTTCTAAGAGCATTATTGCAGTTTTACTAAAAATTTTACCTGTTCATAGTATGCTAGCTGTTCTTTAAAATCTCAGAAATACCCAGAAGTAAACATAAATTTCCTTCAAGAAAATTATCTTGGTATTATATAAGAAGATAAAAAGTAAACTCATATGACTTTACACTGATTTGTGATTGTACAGATAAAATATAAACCATTTCTGAGGCCAGCTTTAAGCTGTTCTCAGATGCCTTCTTCCTCTTTCTCCTCCTTAACTTCCTCTTCTTCTCCTTCTTCTTTTTCCTCTTGTTCTCCAAGCCTTAGAAATTAGAATCAACCAACTGGTTTTGCTTTGGGAGTGGTGTATAATTCCTACTGGAAGCCCTTCACTGGTGGTCAACTCTCCAACCATCTTCCCTTCCCTTGGGGCTTGTGGAAGTGCCAGGCTGAGCCAAGACCTGAAGGACAGTCACCCCAGAGCCTCCTAAATCTGCAGTGGAACTTGCATGAGTGCAAAATAAATACTTGCTCTTTTAGGCCACTGGAATTTGAGGACTGCCTAGCGTTTCATTGGTTCTCAAGGAGTCATCACTCAAAACCTTAAAACCGAAATCTTAAATATTGACTTAAAAAGGAGTAGTAAGGAAAATTCTATTACAGGCTGGGAAGACAGCAAGCCATATTATGAAGCAGCAAAGTATCTAGTCAACGATCATGTCTGATAACCTTTCAGACAGCTCATGTACCTAATCATATGGTAGCTGTATGGGAAGTAATTAGAAAACAGGATGTTAATGGCGTGAGTTGGTCATTATTAGATGGATTTGACAAAGTACTTCATGAGATCAGCTCAGAAAAGAACTTCCATCTGCAAGCAGGAATAAAAAGCAACAGAGAGAGACCAAGATTCTAGGGTTTGCGACATCAGAAGTGGCACCATCTCCAGCTAGTGAAAGATTAAAGTGTGAAACCTCTTTCCCCTCATTCTCATCCCAATCAGTTTTCTCCCACATTGTCGTAACAGCAGTATTTGACACGCTTCACTTGGTTTCCCAATCAGCCCACTGTCCTGTTTCTTCTCCTTCCTCAATGACCTCTCTCTTCAGTTCCATTTCTGGTTCTTCCCCATCTCCAGACCTCTCTGAACACTGTAGGGCCACCATGCTTTCTCCAATGATGTCTTCTATGCCTACGTATACACTCACTCCTTAGAGAACTCATAGCTTTAAATACTACATGTATGCTGGCGATTCCCAACTTACACCCCAAACTCTGTGTGCTTGACAGAGGGTTTTCTTTCTTTTTTTTCTTTTTTTTTTCTTTTCTTTTTTTTTTTTTTTTTTTTGAGACAGAGTCTCACTCTGTACCCCAGGCTGGAGTGCAGTGGCATGATCTCGGCTCACTGCAGCCTCAACCTCCCAGACTCAAGAAATCCTCCCACTTCAGCCTCCTATGTAGCTGGGACTACAGTCTGCACCACCACACTCAGGTAATTTTTTTGTACAAATGGGGTTTTTTTATCATGTTGTCCAGGCTGACCTCAAACTCCTGGGCTCAAGCAATCTGTCCACCTGAACTTCCCAAAGTGCTAGGATTAAAGGTGTGAGCCACTATGCCTGGCCTTGACATCTCTATTTAGATTGCAAACAGGAACCTCAAATTTTCTGTGTCCAAAATGGAATGCCTACCCCCACTAAACAAACAAACCAACAAACACCTAATCCCCTGCATCTGCTTTTCCAACAAGCTTCCCAATTTTAGTAAATGGAAACCCCATCCTTCTGGTATCAATATTTTAAACCTTGGTTCCTGCTTGTCTTCTCTCCTTCTGTCACAGCCCATGTCCAATCCATTAGCAACACAGTTAGCTCTATTTTTCAAAATATATCAAGAATCTGAGCCAAGCGCTTTTCACTCTCTCTTCCATTAATGCTTCAGGGTAAGCATCTCTTTCCAGGATCACCATCACAGCCTCCTAACGTTTCTTCCTACTTCCTCCTTTGGCACCAACTGGAATCTAGTCTCAGCACATCAGCCATTGTTTCATTCAAAACACAGGTCTGCCCCTGTCACTTTCCAGGCTTGACACTGTATGATGATTCATTCCCAGCTGACGCAGAGAAAAATCCCACGTCCTCTTTTCATTCCTCTATATCCTTTTGATCTCTAATCTCACCATTTATTCCTCAACCTTCCCTTACTCTACTCCAGCCAGAGTGGACTCCTTGCATTTTCTCAAACATGCCAGGCAGACTCCCACCTCAGGGCCTTTTGCAATTGATTTTCTCTTTACCTAGAACATTCTTTCCTCTTTCTGTTCCCTTCTCCACATCTTTGATCAAATGCCACCTGCTTCTGTCTCTTTTCTTTGCTCTAGTGTCCCCAGCAACCAGGAAAGTGCCTGACATGCAGTAGGCTTCCATTATGTGTTTGAAAGTTTACACACAAAAAGAAAACACACTTAGTATCATCCATCTTTCTCAGCACGTCCAACAGAGATTAGCCCAGAAATGTTAGCACATAGACTGCGTGCAGGTTTCTCATGGCCAGATGATAATCCAAAGCAAGAGCACTTACCTAAAATTGTGTGGGTTAAAGCAGTGAGTCTGCATTGGAATCCATGGCTGCAGCGTTCTTTTCTCTCCAATCAAAGCACTTCACATACACACACCCACAAACATATGCACATGTATACACCTGTGTGTACATAACTAGTTTGTAAATGTCTTAAGAACCAGCCTGCCCTGGGTGACCCTGAGACAACAGACAGGAACCCCTCAGGTCCTTGTTTTCTTTATAAACTCAATATAGAGACTGGAATCAATGATATCCAAAAATACCTAATTTTCCTTCCAAGACTGAAGAATAAGATATCTCTTTTATATTCCAGCAGTGCTTTCAGAGTTCAATAAAGAGATAGACATTTGCACCCTTAAGCAAATATCAGTCTCTGGATCAGCTTAAACATGTCACAAGGCCTGCATTTGGCTCAGCAAATCAGCTACTAATGACCCTGCTTTTCCTACACTGCTTTCTCCTGACACCAGGAAAATTATTCTTCCTAATATTTCAAGACTCTCTACACTCGTGTTTTAAGATGTTTTTACAAATTGACCTGCACTAGTTTGGAGATTAGATTTTCATTTTAGAATTCATACTGCAGTTTAAGGAAAACTAAATCCTCCTACAAATCATGTGTCAACAACCTGAATACCATCATGGCTGAAAGTAACCAACTTAAAAAGATAAGTGTGTTCCTAGAACAGAGTAAAACGGCTAACACCATCTCTTAGATGATGTGCTCTGATAGATAGGTACTTAACATTACTTGGAAGATCTCGATCTTGAATCTTATCTTTTCTGCTAATGGATTCCCCCACAATAAAATAGGATTCAGGATTCAGGACTAAAGGAGACATTTTAGTCACTGCTTCTCTTGCTGTTTGTAATGCTTTACTTTTTTTTTCCTGTGCTGGCAGTTCAGTATATGTTTTCGTTTAATATACTTAGATATCAGTAAATCCAAACTCAAGTGCATTTCCCATTAGGTAGGATGCTATCTAGAGACACCCAGGCTTCCTTTAGAGTTAGTCATCCAAGCAGATCCAGTTAGTGTCCATCCAGTTGTGCTGACCATCCTGCATACAAATCTCCCTTCATGCACCATCTGCACTGTTTGCCATGAACACTGCAGTGCCAGAATCAGTGACCTAGAAATGCACATCCATTGCAAGTAAGCTGTAATAAGAAATCCTCACTTGTACCCTGTAGTTGTTATGGTAGTATGTGCCCAATATACTCAGTGCCTAAGAAGAAAATGCCATGTGAAGATCCATTTGTCCCAATTCTGGGCTCAATTAGGGTAATTATAAATCAGAGCCCCTGGTGTGAATAGAATATATGATGCTCATTTGGGGGTACCATTTACTCATTTTATAACCATCCAGTCCACGTAAACATCCTTCCTTTCCTTCGTCTAGGAAAACAACCCATCAAACTCTCTTTCTCAGTTGAACTAGGGGAAACATTTTACTCTAATTCTCTGCCTTGGTGTTTTCACCTTTAAAAGCTCAAACATTTTCCTTTTATGTGCAATCATGCACTCCTGACATCCACCTCCTTGTGTATCTCTTTGTTGCAGCAGGGTCCTGGCATCTAACCTTTTAAACAATCTATATGAAGCTGCAGCAAGTGTAGAGAAATGAACCAGTATCATTGGTAAACAGGACTTGAGAAGTTAATTTTCTGTTAGCTAGTGAAGTCCATTTAATGCTATATTTCCTTTTCACTGTTCTCAATCATTTATTTTACATTTCAAACCTGAACTGAAATTTGTTGTATTTCTCTGGCAGCTGGAAGGAAGTTAACATACAAATTCCTGCTGTACTCTTTGCTTTGCCCTGTGTATCTAGTGACTGACTCCAGGAGAATCAGTTCAGGACATTTTACTAGATGTGGTCTTGAAAGGCGCCATTGCCCACAGCCTTTCACCATGTGTTTGCTTTTATGTCCTATAACCAAAGGAATCCCCAGAGAATAACTCTTTTAGTAACAAGTGGGCTTTGAGGAATCACCATGCTATTTTCCACAATGGTTGAACTAATTTACACTCCTAACAAGAGAAGAAAGAAAATGTGGCACATAAACATCATGAAATACCATAAAAAAGAATGAGATCATGTCCTTTTTGGGAACATGGATGGAGCTAGAGGCCATTATCCTTAGCAAATTCATGCAGAAACAGAAAACTAAATACCACATGTTCTTACTTATAAGTGGGAGCTAAATAATGAGAACATGTGGACATATATACAGAGGGAAACAACACACACTGGGGCCTACCAGAGAATAGAGGGTCGGAGAGGGAGAGGATCAAGAAAAATAACTAATGGGTACTAGGCTTAATATGTGGGTGACAAAATAATCTGTACAAAAAAACCCCATGACACAAGTTTACCTGTGTAACAAACCTGCATATGTACCCCTGAACTTAAAATAAAAATTAAAAAGAAAAAAACAAGTGGGTTTTTTTTCCCATGAACCGAGTCGTGCACAGCAGCAGTGTAAAGGCAATAAACCCTTGACCTTTTAAATTACAATTTAATCTTATACATCTGTGAATATTGGCTCAAATTAATTCTACTTTCTTAAAAGATATTTGGCCATTTTTTTAATCTTCTGTTAATATCTTTCTTAGCACAGGGTACTGAGAAAGAAGCAACTATGGAAAGAAATGCATGAGTAAATGAGTGAACAAATTGTTGACTTCTCAGATGTTTTTGTTTCTCGTTTTCTTCAAGGAATACTCAACTTCTTTACTCACTAGTTTTGCAGGGGGTGAGACTGTGTGCCCATACACATACATGCACATTGTTTTATATTTTTACTTCCTACTATAATCTAGTTCTAATCTGCAGAACTCCCTCATTGTACCTAGAGTGACAGCCTAACAGCCTCCTCATCCTTATCCTCATCTTCAGTTCCCACCAGCCCCTTCTAGACCCTCTGCCCAGCTTCTTTGCAGATTCCAAAAGCAGAAGCCAAGCAATGGATAATTTGAGATTCACATAAAGTGTGACATGAGCTCAGTAGAAGGGATGGGAGCACTGCAGAGAGAAAGATGGCTATAAAAATAGTTCCTAGAAAACTTTCATTATATGCAGTCATCACTATGCTAATATTTTTCCATTGTATAGCCTTTTTGTCCCCAAATTATTTTTGTAGAGATCAATTAATTAAAACTCACAGTGTTTTAGTCATATCACTTGATTTAGTTTGTGCTGACTATCCTGAAAATTGTCATAGGAACAAAATAATGGCGTTGCAATAGCCATATTTCTGAAGTAATTTGAGCCAAGTCTCAATTTCCCATTTCCTGAATTTCATTCCTATTAATAAAAGACACTGCATTACAAGAGTCAAGGGGGGAGAGGGAACACATTTCTATTTTGCATCTGTCCAAACAGGACTCAGAGTTCTTTAACACAATAAGAAAACACAAAGGGCTCAGTCAATCAGATATGAAAACATAAAACATCCTTATCTCCAATTCAATCTGGAAATCTCTTTTCTTAAAATGCAAAGAAAGGGAAATAAATTTTTAATTTTATGGCACAGATACCTGTTCCATAACAACAATTATACATAAACTTCCAAATGCCTTACTCTCCTACCATGCAAAAACTCCATGTAAAGTTGCTGTCTTTTAAAATTTTTTTAAGAAATAGAAATATGAACTCAACAAATAAATAGCCAAATTAGGATGAATTGAATGTGTTTGAAATGTTGAGAATCTATTTACATTTTAATAAGATATTTCCTCCAGGCAGGTCTTAGATAAATCTCCAGAGAGATGAGGCTAGGACACAGAATTAAGAAGAAAGAGGCACCCTTGACAATTTGGAGGGAAAAAAAGATAAGCAGAGTGATGTTTAATAGAAACAGATGTGGATGTAATCCCTTTAGGAAGAAAAAGGCTGTACAAATATAACATGAGAAGAGGGGAAATGGCTTTAGACAAGTATAATGGAAAAGCCTGGGGAGCTTTGGAACTCAAGCTAAGAATGACTCAGACTCTTCTCATTCAAAGCCCAACAACTGGTGTATTACGTGGATAACCTGAAGAAAAACATGGTGTTAGGCACAATGTTATTTATAAGAAAGATTAATGGGAGTTTCTGAAAGTGGCAATAAAGGGTTGAAAGAGGAGGGTTTATCAGCCTCAAAATGTGTAAAGAATACATAGTCATGGATCTATATGCCAGTCTGTATCTCTAATCTATAACGGTTAACAATAGTTTTCTACTCTGGCAGGAAGCATTTGAGCTAACATTAAGGGAAACCTATTAACCAAAGTTTGAGCACTAAAATATGTTAATGGAAGACACAGAATTTTAACTTCATTTTTTAGAATGACCACCTATATTTCTACAATGTTTTGCATAGCTTGGAAAACTATGAAATAGACCTACAGTTACCATTCTACCATAGTCACCAGCTGATAAATGGTTAAAGGTTAAGTGACAAGGAGAAATTTGGGCATTGGGTAAAAGAAAATGTCTCCCAGCGCACATCAAATCAAACAGTACTCCTTCACTCTTCACGGTATTCTACCTTACAGCAAATATTTCCTTTCCTTGTATTTTATATTTTCCTTAATTTTAAGGAAACAAGACTTTGTGACTCAAGTCTTTCATCTTCCTCTTTGAAGGAAAAGAGATGAGCAGAGAAGTTGTGGAGAAAACCCTCTACACAAAGTACTATTCAGCCATAAAAAATGAATAAGATCCTGTCATTTGCAACAATATGGATGAGACTGGAGGTCATTATGTTAAGTGAAATAAGCCAGGCATAGAAAGACAAACATCACATATTCTCAGTTATTTGTGGAATCTAAAATTCTAAACAATTAAGCTTGTGAACATAGAGAGCAGAAAGATGGTTACCAGAGGCTGGGAAGGGTAGTGAGGGGATAGGGGGTGGTAGGGATGGTTAATTAGTACCAAAACAAAACAAGTTACCAAGAATGAATAATACCCAGTATTTGATGGTGCAACAGAGGGACTATACTTGATAATAATTTAATTGTACATTTTAAAATAACTGAAAGAGTATAATTGGATTGTTTGTAACCCAAATTATAAATGCTTGAGGGGATAGATACCCCATTTTCAGTTATGTGATTATTACACATTACATACCTGTATCAAAACATCTCATGTGCCACATAAATATATGCATGTCCTAGGTACTACAAAAATTAAAATTAAAAAAAGAAAACCATTTACCTGGGGTTTACCTGAAAAACCCAAAATAAAGAGTAAAAAGGAATAATTCTGACTCTTCTATATCTTGACAACTTAGCCCTACATCCCAGGTAGAACTCGGACAGAACTCTAAGCCCACCTCTCAAAGCCGAACCCCATCACTGAAAGTTATTATGAAAATTTGTGCAGAGTGAATCCACTAATCCCAGTGAGTCAACCAATCTAAGGCTGTGTTCGTTTTAAATAACTCTCTACAAGGGCTCAGAAAATTTCTTTACCCATAAATTTCTTCTGCATAGCTGTGACTATAATGTGATACAAAAGCAACATCCTTCAGCCAGCGCAGTTGCCAGGAGAGAGTGGCAGAGGTCCAGAGTGTGGGGTAGACCCTACATCTGAGTCCATCTGCAAGACCTGCTTTCTCCGTCTCAACACAGGCACAGCAAGAGAAAGAGTCTTCAAAGGAGAAAGACAACTGCAGGGCTGAGTAAACTGAAATGTCTCCCTAGCTAACAAGCATTTTCTGAAGCACAGGAAAGAGGAACAAAGACCTATAGCACAAATTTATTTTTTAATCCAAGTCAACTACAATGATACACAGATTCAGAGTAAATTATCTTCAAATGATAAGTATTACCACTATTTTTGTTGCGAAAGGGATCAAAAATTATTTTAATGTTGTTATAAAATTTCAAGTTAAAAACTTCATCCTAGCCAGGCGCAGTGGCTCACAGCTATAATCCCAGCACTATTGGAGGCCGAGGCGGATGAGGTCAGATCAAGACCATCCTGGCCATGGTGAAACCCCGTCTCTACTAAAACACAAAAAATTAGCTGGGTGTGGTGGCACATACCTATAATCTCAGCTACTTGCTTGGATCTGGGAGACAGAGGTTGCAGTGAGCCGAGATTGTGCCACTGCACTCCAGCCTGGCAAAAGAACAAGAAGGAACGCTTTTATACTGTTGGTGGGAGTGCAAATTAGTGCAACCATTGTGGAAGACACTAAGAACTACATTGAGATACCATCTCACACCAGTTAGACTGGTGATCATTACAAAATCTGGAGACAGCAGATGCTGGAGAGGATGTGGAGAAATAGGAACACTTTCACACTGTTAGTGGGAGTGTAAATTAGTTCAACCATTATGGAAGACAGTGTGGCAATTCCTCAAGGACCTAGAAATCGAAATTCCATTTGACCCAGCAATCTCATTACTGGGTATAAACCCAAAAATTATAAATTGTTCTATTATAAAGACACATGCACACATATGTTCATTGTGGCACTGTTTATAACACCAAAGACCTGGAACCAACCCAAATGTCCATCAACGATAGAGTGGATAAAGAAAATGTGGCATATATATACCATGAAATACTATGCAGCCATAAAAAACGATGAGTTTGTGTCCTTCATAGGGACATGGATGAATCTGGAAACCATCATTCTCAGCAAACTGACGCAAGAATAGAAAACCAAACACCACATGTTATCACTCATAGGCAGGTGTTGAACAATTAGAACATGTGGACACAGGGAGGGGAGCATCACACACTGCGGTCAGTTGTCGGGGGCTGGGGAGGGACGGGGGGGTGGGAAGGGTAAGGAGGGATAACAAGGGGAGAAATACCAGATATAGGTGATGGGAGGATGAAGGCAGCAAACCACCTTGCCATGTATGTACCTATGCAACAATCCTGCATGATCTGCACATGTACCCCAGAGCCTAAAGTACAATAAATAAAATAAAAAAATAAAGAATCTCAAATACAAAAAAAAAAAACCTTCATCCATCCTTTTAAAAATATAAAGTGGATAAGTGGATGTTATCTGTTATAAAGTAAGATACGGACATCTGGGGTGTAACAAACTAGTCAAAGAGCACCATTTCTAGAACCTGTATTAACATATTAACAGAGATTCTCTCTCTCATTTATATATTTTTTTTTTTTGAGAGGGTTTCTCACTCTGTCACCCAGGCTGGAGTGCAATGGCATGGTCTCAGTGCAACCTCCAACTCCCAGGTTCAAGTGAGCCTCCCACCTCATCCCCCTTAATAGCTGGGACTACAGGTGCATGCCACCACACCCAGCTATTTTTTGTATTTTTAGTAGAGACAGGGTTTCACTACATTGGACAGGCTGGTCTCAAACTCCTGACCTTGTGATCCACCCACCTCGGCCTCCTAAAATGGCAGGATTACAGGTGTGAGCCACTGCACTCAGCCTAGATTTTTTCTTAAATATTCTAAGTTGCTTTGAACGAGCCTTCCTATTTCCATGATAGTTTGTTTAATTAATGGTATTGAATGTCTGCTGTGCCTAGCACTTGGCTACTTATTGTAAGTCCTTGTAAGGAAAGTAAATGGCATTTAAGATAAGAGCCTATCTATCAGCAAGAGCCTAGCTGGGGACACCACATACATGCACACACACACACAACACCACGTGTACATCTGTGTAACAGGCCAAGTGTAATGTCGTTGGGGAGTCAAGCAGAACGGGAAAGGTTCCTCCTGTAAAACACCTCCTTGTAAAACAAAAGGCAGGACGTGAAGTGAGCCTGAGAAAGACCAAAGAAGATATCTGTGACATCCATGGCTGGAAGCAGGAGCTGCAGCACTGAGAGGAGGTAACGAGGTTGGTTTTAGACATCCTCAGTCAGTGACTGGCCGCCAGCAACCACCCAGAGCCCTGAAGCTGCCGTTCTCTCATCATCAGAAATCTACGAGCTGGAGAGCTGAGAGGTTCCTGCAAGGAGGAGGGCTTGAAACCATGACGGTGTCAGCCCAATTGGCTTATTATCTCACAAAATGAGACATCACATAATTGCCACCCCATAAAGAGACTATCCTTCATGTTTACACAGCCTAGGGAACTTTAAAAGTTTAACGCTTGACTGCATATATGCAATATATGCACCTTAGATTCGCTTATTCAGGAAACTGTAGCTTCCATTGGTGCCTTTTTCTTCCACTCCTTCCTCTCCATTTTCTAATAACAATCTTATTATGAATCTCACCCTCAGAAAAGGAGCTACAGCTAGCAGACTTGCCTGACTCATGTTTCCCACATAGCTTGCGGGGAAGTGGCCAGACAATGGATTTTTTAGACGCAGGGGATACGTGTGCATGTTTGTTACGTGAGTATATTGTGTAACAGTAGGGATTGAGCTTCTAGAATATCCATCACCCAAATATTGAACATTGGACTCAGTAGGTAATTTTTCAACCCTCAAACTCTCCCAGCTTCCTTCTTATGGAGTCCCCACTGTCTATTATGTCCATCTTGACGTCCATGTGAACCCACTGTTTAGCTCCCCTTTACAAGTGAAAGCGTGTGATTTTTGGGTTTCTGCTTCTGCGTTAGTTCACTTAGGAAAATGGCCTCCAGCTCCATCCATGCTGCTGCAAAGGACATGATTTCATTCTTCCTTGTGGCTCCACAGTATATTTATTAAATACATATTGTGGTCTGTAGAAATCACTAAGGAAAATATCACATATAGAAATAGAATCAAATGTTGTAATTGAGTAGTTACAGGGACAGGCTTCTTGGAAAGATGCTTTTTCTCTTCTCTTCCTAGAGAAATACTTAAGCCAGGATTCCTAATTCATATTAATCTTTCCTCAAGAATTAGTTGCTGTTGTGTACAGCCATACCACCCTGAACACACCTGATTTCAGAAGCCAAGCAGGAGTCAAGGCTGCTTAGTCCTGGGATGGGAGACCACCTTGGGATACCAGATGCCCTTAAGCAACTGGGAAGGGCTCTTGGACAACGTGGACTTACCCTGTCCAACCAAGGCAGGGGAAATCTCACAGACAGCAGCAGGACACAGCCTGCACCCCAAGCTCAGAAGGACCTGGGCAGACTCCATTTACACAGGCAAAATGTTTTTAAAAGAGACACAGAATCAAATGAATAAGGAAAATATCAAAGTGCATTAAGTAGCTCCTACCACATAGCCTATGCAGAGAGCATAGCAACAACCAAATTATCCTCAGAAAATGCCACGTTAGCGAGGAGTAGCCTCTTGTAAGAACTCAGATAACCAATTTGTTTCTGAAGCTTCCTAGGCTCTGCCATTTTTTTCAGCAAATACTCTCAGTAGGCCTTAAGCAGAGAGGCACACAGAACTGGCAAAGCGTTCCCTCCCAGATCGGGTCCTTTCCCCAGTCACCTCTGCCACATTCCTTATGCTGTCCAAATTTAGTGTACATTGACTCTTGGTGGTAATGTTGTTGTGTTTTATTCTGCTTTCGTGAGTGCTTAATCTGTGCTTTATTCAAGTAAGCAAGTTCATGTTACAACACTGCACTGGTACACATAAAATCTATTATTTTCCTTTCTGCTTCCATCACTGGCAATAACCATCACTATCACTTCGGGCATCAATTTTGCTCCTTTTTTAGCACCTTTCTTTCCTCCATGTGGGAGCCAATTTTCCATCTGCTATCGTTTATATTACATTTGAAGAACACTCTTTCACCTTTCTTGTACCACAGGTCTGCTGCACAGCTTTTATTTGTCTGAAAAAGTCTGTTTTGTTTGTCTCGAAGTCTTTATTTTGCCTTTATTTTTGAATGATATTTGGGGTTGGACGTCAGATTCTAAGTTTACAAGGTTGTTTTGCTTCCTCTTCTTTGAGCAGTTAGATGATGTATTCCTTTGTCCTCAGGCTTGCATAGTTATTGATGAGACATCTGAAACTATTCTTATCTTTATTGCCCAGTATGTAAAGGGTCTTTTATCTCTGATTGCTTTTTTAAGACAATTTTTTCTTTTCACTGGCTTTCAGAAATGTGTTTTTTAAATTCCTTTTTGATTAATTTATCTGATTATGTTTATTTCCTATTTCTAGGCCTTTAAAATGGTTCTAATTCTATAATATTATATGCATATTTTGTATCCCACTTTTTTCTTTTTTAAATTGATATATAATTGTACATATTTGTGGAGTACATGTGATATTTTGATACATGTGTCCAAGTGTAATGATCAAATGAGGGTAATTAGGATACCCATCACCTCAAATGTTTATCACCTCAAATGGTTTTTTTGTGTGTTTGTGTTGGGAATGTTTCAAATCTTCTCTTCCAGCTATTTTGAAATATATAACTGTTCATTATAATCACCCTACTATGTTGTCGAACACTAAAAATTATTCCATCTATTTCACTGTATGTTTGTACACATTAATCCAACCTCTCTTCATCTTCCCTTCCCTTACCCTTCCCAAACTTTCTATCGTACCTCTACCTCTGTGTGATCAACATTTTTGCTTCCACATATATGTGAGAACATGTGATATTTATCTTTCTATGCCTGGCTTACTTCCTTTAACTTAATGACTTTCAGCTCCATCCATGTTGTTGCAAATGACAACAGTTCTTTCTTTTTATGATTGAATAATATTTCATTTTGTGTGTATATATACCATTTTCCTTTATCCATTCATCTGCAATGGACACTTACATTGATTCTATATCTTGTTTGTTTATAGTGTGACTCTGTCTGTTTTCTTTCTCATAATTATCCTGCTTGAGTTCATTAAAACTTTTAGATCTCTGGTTTTAGAGTGTTCATTAATTTTGGAAATTTTTCAGCCATTATTTATTTAGAAATTCTTTCTGAGCCTCTGTTTCTGGGGACACCAATTAAATGTATGTTCAATCATTTGATGTCTCACAAATCACTGGGATTCTGTTCTTGTATTAATGTGTTTACTTCTTTCTGTGCTTCATTTTATGTAATTTCTTTTAGTACATCTTCAAGTTGACTGATCTTTCCTTTTTCAATGGCTGCTCTTCATCTGACTCAATAGAATTTTCATTTTATGTATTGTACTTTTATGCTTATCAGCTCATGGTTCATTTTCATATCTTCCATTTCTGTCTTAATTATGTTTAAAGATTTTAAACATCATAATTTTAAATGACTTTTCAAAAGCCATTGAGCTAATTCCTTCACCTTTACCATCTCTAAGCATGTTTACATTCCCTGATTTTCTCTTGGTTAATGCTAATTTTATATTTATATAATTTATGTATACACATTTATATATATAGCTCTACAATATGTACATACATAAAATATTTTATATTTGTGATATATAACTATATATTTTATTATAACATATGCTATATATAAAATACATACTGTGTATTATGTTGTATATAATAAAATGTTATATATATTTACTTTTTTACATGTTTTTTATTTTGTCTTTCTTAAAAGATTGTTGGCAGACAGTTAAGTAACTTTTTTCTTTTTTTTTTTTGAGACAGGGTCTTACTATGTCAGGCTGGAGTTCACTGATGCAATCATAGCTCACAGCAAACTCTGAACTCCTGGGCTCAAGCAATCCTCTCACTTCAGTCTCCCAAGTAGCTGGGACTACAGGCACATGTCATCATTCCCGGAGAGTTATGTTTGTTGCTGTTCATTTTATTTTATTTTTAAAAAATTTAAGACACAGAGTCTCACTATTTTGCCCAGGCTGGCCTCAAGGGATCCTCCCCCAGTTAGCTAGGACTACAGGCGCACACCACTGCAGCCAGCACATATCAGCTTATTTTTAAGCTTTACTAGGGCTGGGTTAGAATAGCCTTTACTCTAGGACTAATTTAACCTTAGCGCTGAGGCCTGACCTCTCGGTTGTCCTGGGGAGTAATGTATGGAACTTGTCTCTCTGCCTGTGTAAGTATTGGAAGTCACTGAGCTTGCCTGTCCCAGTTTGTTCTTTATGTTACTCATGGAGTTTCATCCTATATATGCAAAGTTCAGTATTTAGCAACAGACTCAAAAGGATGCCTGTTCTAATTTCTGGAGCTATTTTCTGCATGATTCCCGCTTTTCCAGCACTTCACCCTGCAAATTCTACCCACGTCATCCTCCCCTAACTCAGCAAGAACGTTATATCTGCTCGAGTTGTCCCTTCCTGTGTCACTGTCCACAAAGGATCTCCAGGTGATTAGAACCAGGGCAGTTCTAGAGCTCACATCATTTATTTTCCTTTTCCCTGGATTGCAGTCCTTCACTACCTATTGCCCAATTCCTAAAAAGATTAGTTTCACTTGTTTTTCCAGTTTCCTAATTTTTACAAGTACAGTACCAGTTACTTCAAGTGGAAAACCTACAGTCTCATTGGGTAAGGAGTTAAGGACAACTTGAACGGGCGCTTCTGATCCTGGGTCTCTCATGGGCTTGCAGTTGACACATTTGTCTGGACTACAGTAATATGATGGTTTAAATGGAGCTGAAGAATCAATTCCAAGGTGACTCACTCACTAATTGGATGGCAAGCTGTGGTGCTGGTTGTGGTTCCTCACCCCATGGATGACTCTATCAGACTGCTTGAGTGTCTTCATGGTACAGCAGCTAGCTCCTCCCTGAGAAAGTGATCCAAGAACTGCCCGTGGTTCAGAGGGATTTTTTTTTTAATGTTTGTGGGTACATAACAGGTGTAGATGATGCAGATTCTCAACTCCTTTGTCAGGCTTGCGACGGGGTGCCCCATTTATTCAACCTTCCACACTCAACCTCTTCCAGTAAGCAAGCAAGTGCAGGATACGGCTGGCTGCTTTGGGTGCCAGCAGGAGCAGGATCTGTGCAGGATCTGCAGTGGCACCCAGGTTGGGATGCCTGCAACCCCTGAAGCCCCAGAGGGCATGTTACAACACTCTCTTAGCTCCGCCATCCTATAGACAGTAGTATGTTATCAGCTCAGTGGGACTCTTGCCTCATTACATGGGGTGACTGCCCTCTACAGCAAGGACAAAGGGCCACTGTGGTGGCCATTTTTGCATACCTGCATGTAGTGGGTCTCAAGTTTTTCTCCAATGTCCAAGAAGAAATTAGGTCACACAAACACTTAAAGGATAGTGGAGGCAGAGTATTTTATTTAGCAATGGAAGTGGCTCTCAGTGGAGAGGGGAGCTGGGGAGGGGATAGGATGGGAAATAATCTGAAGTCTGGCCATCTCCGGGACTTTTCTCCAAAGTTAAGCTATCTCTCCTGAAGTCTAGCTGTCCCTCCGAAGTCAAGTCGCCTCTCTCCAGTTAAGCCACTTCTGTCCTCTACCAACTGTGTTTGGGGTCTTTATAGACACAGGATGGGGGACAAGGTGCGCTGCAGGTAGTTTTTGAAAAGGCAACATTGAATTGGTAAAAAGACATTCAGAAAGAACCAATCAGGAGAGAGTGGGCAAACAGGGATAGAAGGTCTCACTTTGGACCATGGGTTTCAGGCTTTTCAGCTTGAAGGTGGGGTTTTATCGGTGACCCACCCCATCTGCCTAGAATTTCTCTGCCTTCTACCTCTATGACATATATTTATAGGGTACATGAGATATGCCTGTGCTTCCTGTGTCCACCAAAATACATAAAACACAGAAGAGAACACCTTAGATTCCTGGCAAATAACCAACCACTGATAACTCTCTGTAATCTAAACCACTCTGGACTGCATTCACGCACAGAAGAAACCACGTCTTCCAAATTCTTCAATTAATTTCTTATTATGAAAAAACTGACCAAAGTTCAATTTAATAAAAATGAGTACAACCTCCAAGGAAATTTGAGCAGCATCTCAACAGTCACTGTCCTCCCTTGCTTTCACAAGAGGTTGTCACATTATTTCAGAGAATGTAATGGAAAATGTCCCCCAAGGATCTCAAGAAGGCCTAAGGAGATTTTGTTGGCACACATCGTCAGTACTGCAGATAACTACAGTCATGATACAAAACTCCATTTGCTCATCTCAGTGACCTGGTCCATCCTTGCTGCTCATTTCCCCAAGACTGAAGCCAGCAACCTCTTTGAGTTCTGCTGTTCTGTCTCACCACCTCAAAACATAATTGTCTT